>CAUYQU010090974.1:0-287402 GCA_963574635.1 Cheracebus regulus
GTCTTTCTTTCTCTCTTTCATTCTTTTTTTTCTTTCTTTTGCTGTTTCTTTCTTTCTCCTTTTCTCTTTTTCTAAAATCTCTTCCTCTTTCTCTTTCATTCTTTTTTTCTTTCTTTTGCTGTTTCTTTCTTTCTCCTTTTCACTCTTTCTCTAAAATCTCTTCCTCTTTCTTTCTCTCTTTCATTCTTTTTATTAAAAAAATAAGTTAATTAATTAAAAAAAAAAAAAAAAGATGGTGCAGCAGGCAAGCTCCATGCCTGAGAGTTGGTCTATGTTCAGGGCCAGCCACTGAGGGCACGTGGATTCTGGCCCTGTGACACTGACAGTGAGGGGCTGGAAAGTGATTGCAACACTGTCCATGTGACCCAAGAGAGCCAGTGAATCCCTTGGACTTAGAGGAGATTTTAAAGGTCATTTAGCCCACCCTCCTGCCTCGGAAGTTGGAGCATTTCTGCATCATCCCTATGTAGCCTGTCCTGTCTCTGGATTCCACCAGAGACAGCTAAACCACTGCTCTGGGGATACACAACATGGCCTTTAGGGAAGGGGGATGGTGTGTTTACCTGCAGGCAGGCTGCCCTGGGCTTCAATCCTGGCTCCGCCCTGAGCCATGGAGTCTAGGGCAGGTCTCCTAAGTTAGTTTTTCAGTCTGCAGATAGGTAGTGAAACCTGCCTAGTGGGGCTGTTATTTGGCACTGGGCAGGCACTCAGCGGTGTTGGTTTCCTTTCCCTCCTATTAGAAAATTTGTCCTCAGATTGAGCCTAAATCTGTTTTCCTGTGAATTCCAAACATTGGTCTTGGAGCCACAGGGAGCACATCTCTCTCATCCCACTGTCTGTTTCATGTTTGGAGTTTGTCCCCTTAAAAGCTTCTCTTCGGGTCAGGCGTGGTGGCTCATGCCTGTAATCCAGCACTTTGGGAGGCTGAGGCAGGCAGATCACAAGGTCAGGAGTTTGAGACCAGCCTGGCCAATATGGCGAAACCCTGTCTCTACTAAAAATACAAAAATTAACTAGGCATGGTGATGGGCACCTGTAGTCCCAGCTACTCGGGAGGCTGAGGCAGGAGAATTGCTTTAACCCGGGAGGCAGAGGTTGCAGTGAGCTAAGATCATGCCACTGCACTCCAGCCTGGGAGACAGAGCGAGACTCCATCTCAAAAAAAAAAAAAAGCCTCTCTCTGCAAACTCAACGTCTTCACCTCCCTTAGCAGCTCAGCCCCAGTCACCCATGCTGAGGTGAGCCTCACTTAGAGTCCTTGATAGGCAAATCCATTCCACAGACAATGGCTGCATTATTGATAATGGTTAGGCTTTGTATCCCTACCCAGGTATCATCTTGAATCATAATCCCTATAATCACCATAATCTCTTATGTGACAAGGGGGAGACAAGTGGAGGTAATTGAATCATGGGGGTGGTTCCCCCATGCTGTTTTCACAATAGTGAGTTCTCATGAGATCTGGTGGTTTTATGAGTATTTGGTAGTTCCTCCTGCGTTCATTCTCCCTCCTGCCACCTTGTAAAGGTGCCTTGCTTCCCCTTCTCCTTCCACCATGACTGTAAGTTTCCTGAGGCCTCCCCAGCCATGCTGAACTGTGAGTCAATTAAACCTCTTTTCTTTATAAACTACCCAGTCTCAGGCAGTTCTTTATAGCAGTGTGAAAACGGACTAATACTATTGTCCATGGCATTAGGTCATTTTCTGTCAGGATAGGAGCCATTTCTGATTCACTACATTGGGTACATCCATTTGCACTTGCTAGGTATATAATAAATGTGTGTTGACTGAGCCTGCCGCCCTTGGTCAAAGGGAGTACTCTTGCCCCAAGTGTTCTCTCCCTTCCTCAGCTACAACTTGAGGCCAGGGAGTGAGGCAGGCAATGTACTGTAAGACCTTAAATTAATTAACTCTTTCAACATTTACCAAGCACCGAGCTAAGGGCTCCGATAAGAACTCTATGAGTTTTCTAGGGCTGCAGTAACAAATTACCACAAGCAGCGTGGCTTAAAGCAACAGACATTTCTTCTTTTGTAGCTCTGAAGGCTGGAAGTCCAGAATCAAGGTGACGGCAGAGTCATGCTCCCTCTGAGGTTCAAGAAAAGAATCGTCACACACCTCTTTCCTAGGTTCTGATGGCTTCTGGCAGTCACTGGCATGCCTTGGCTTGCAGAGCCTCACTCCAATCCGTCTCTGTCTTCACATTCTCCCCTGTGTGCCCCTGGGTCCACATTTCCCTCTTCTTAAAAGAAGGCCAGTTGTTTGGAGTGAGGTCCACTGTAATCCAGTATGAACTCATCTAAACCTGACCATATCTGCAAAGACCCTATTTCCAAATTAAAGTCACATTCCCACGTTCTAGATGTTCATGCATTTTGGGGTAACACCTGTCAGCAGTATTGAAAACAATGCTTGTTGTCAGAAGCCCATAGTCTGGTGGAAGGGCAGACCTGTTAACATAGAAGAGTGATGTGGTGATTGACAGAGGCATGCTGGAGCAGAGAGAGAGCATGCATACTGGGAAGGCACCTGAACCAATCTCTGAAGGGGTAGGAGCTGGTCAGAAGATGGGTGTGAGTAAAGGTGGGAGAAATGACCTGGGGGATGCAGAGAACTACCAGGAGCTGGTGAGGCTGGAGCCCAAAGAAGGGATCAGGGATTGGTGAAAACAGGGCTGGGAGGTGAGCAGGGGGCAGCTGTGAAACACCTTGGACACCACAGATCTTTATCTTACAGGCAGCCAATCAGAAGCCAAAGAAATACTTTACCCAAAAAAATGATAAAGCCAGATGTATCTAGAAAGCTGACTCTGGCATCCATGTGAGATGGGTTAAGGGGTGAGACTGGAGGCCAGCCAACTAGTTAGATGCTGTTGCTAGTGCAGGCTAGAGATGCGAGGCTGTCAGTGGCTGATGGGGGTCTTGGTCAGTTTGTGCCCATTGTTATTCCAGAGATAAACACCATGGACTTGCCTCACAAACACCATTCTGCAGGTAGAACTTGACCTGCATAAGAGGAAGGCAGAGAAAGACATCGGAAATTGTTTTCTAAGAGCAAATGTTGGATTTTCAGGGGATCTGAAGTCAAGGTTGAATTTTCCAATGAGCTAGCTGGACTCTTCTTGGCATTTAGACATCCCAAGGTTTGCTTTCCATTGATTTTCTAGTGGGAACCTCCTTCACATGCCTGATCTTCCTCTTACACTCTTAGCCTCTTGTCAGGTGCAGTTTTTGGAGAGGTCTTAAAGTTTTCAGTGGTGCCCAGCTAGCTGGTGAAGGAGCCCTGAGTTTGGGGACCCTGGTGATGACCCTTTCCTGTAAGACTGTCATGCACCCTCTTTCCTGGGCTAAAATCTTCCATGGGCCAATGCCAATGAGAGTGGCAAGGGAGTCCACACGCTGTAGGGCCCTCCCTCGCAGCCCACCTGTGCCTTTGCTGTGGCTATTCCGAGTCAGAGACCCCCTCCATTTAGGACATTGTAATGCAGCCTTCTTTCTCCACTGCATACAACAGAGATACTCCACAGGCAGTTGTAAGGGTGAGTCTGGGGCATCAGTATCACTGTGGGTGGAGTTGATTGGCAGTTGAAAGGCTTCAGGGCCAAGCTGTGGGACCACCCACTGTCTGATGAAAGTGGGTGATGAAAGAAGCATGCCAAAGTGCAGCCCTGGAGAGATGGGATTGAGGGTGGTCGGGGGAGTGGACAGGCTCAGCGGCATCCCAGACAACTGTTTTCATTGATTCGTTCTATAGGGAAAAATTGTGAAAGACTTTGAAATGGACCAAAAAGATGATTGGGTGTCTTGCCTAGCATACTTTTCTGGTTTTTTTTTTTTTTTTTTTTCAGGCTTTCATGGTCCTTGAGCTATTTTATAGCCCTGGAAGTTACAGAAAACTGGTAATAACACAATGAGGAAAGGATGTGTGAGGCCACACAAGCCAGGAAGTGAGCCCCCTCCAGACACCTGAACCCTGATCTTGGACTTCCAGCCTCCAGAACTGTGAGAAATAGATTTCTGTTGTTTAAGCCACCAGCCTACAGTGTTTTCTTATGGCAGTTGGAGCAGACTATAAGAGTTATATTTGAGGTTCTTTGAGTTTTTCTTTGAACCAATTGTAATATCTTACTGGTTCCCCCATGAACTAATGAACTAAATACAATTTTTGACATAGGTCGATTATTTGTATAAGAGTTACGATTTTATCCTTAAGAAAAAGTTATTCTTTGACCATTCAATCATTCAGCAGAATGTTTGTTGATGCCATCCCTGGCCCCGGCACTGTGCTGATGGATGAAAACACAAAGATGAGTTCAACACAGTCCTTGTCCTCAAAGAGCTCCTTGTGTGGTGCAGAGGCGGGCAGAGGCACACCACTAAGCATCAGAGTGGTGGTGCTGAGGCTGCAGTGGGAGGAGGTCGCTTTTGGCAGGGATCTGTGGCAGGGCTGGGTTTTTCTTCCTGGGAAAACATGAGTTTTGGAGTCAGACAGGCCTAGCTCTAAGTCCTAAATTCACCACTTCAAAGCTTTGTGGCTTCAGATACGTTCATTTTCTTATCTGTGAAGTAAGAATAGTATTTTCATTTTAAGGGTTTATGAGAAATAAATGAGGTATTGTGTGCAAAGGGCTTAGTACAGTGCCTGACATATACTAAATGCTCAGCAAATTCTAGTCTCAGCCTTCTGGGCTATGATTTCAGAAGTACAAGGAAGGCCCTGATTCCTTCCTCTCCCTGCTAGGAGACATCCAACATTCCTTTACAAGAGGAAAATCCTTTCATTACACAGCTAGCGAAGCACTCCTAGTGTAAACAGCTTGGGACAGGAAGTGTAGTGACTGCAACACAGGTTAACATGTAATTTGCTGATGCCAGGCTTCCGCTTAGGGAAAGTTTTCATAAGCATAACCCCTTGCCTGTGAGTGCCTCTGAAAGCACTTTCACGTCTCTGACCTCGTGTATTCCCCTCAGGGCCTATCTGGGGAGGGTAGGCCCTGGAGGATCATCCTTGCTCATTTTACAGAGGAGGGGGCTTGGGCTTTGAGCCATGAAATAAATAGTCCTTTCCAGGTTACCCAGGCATGATCCAGGAGTCAAGCCTCAGACCTCGGTCTCCAGATTCAAACAATACACCCTTTCCTCCATGGACAGAAGGAAGAGGGGAGAGGAGTCACTTTAGAAGAGAACTTGGAGAACCCGAGCTCAGAGAAGCTGAGGCAGCCCTGGGTGGAGGAAGCAGAGCCTCCTGGGGTGTGGGTTAAGGATCTGTTCTCTATAAGCTGTGGAATTCTTACCATGTTGGGCCTCGATTTCTTCTTTTCTAAAATAGAGGTAGTGATGCTTGTCTCATGGGGCTGCTGTAGGAATACAGAGGATAACACAAACAGTGTCTAGCACAATGCTAGATGGAAGGCTTCAAGTTACACGAGGGCAGGGATAAATCTGACTTGCTCCCCATTGCATCCCCAGCATTCGGTAAAGCTCCAGGAAGAGAATGTGCCAGGAGTAGTCAGTAAAGGAATGGGTCAGTGAGGGGCATGGGCTCAGTGCACGGCCACTGTTGGAGTCATGGTGTAGGGACAGGATCACTGGTGGAAGTCACCAAGCCGGGGAGGTGGAATAGAAGCTGGTGGAGCTGGGTCTGTTTGCAGACATCTTTCAGTGGCTGCGGGGAGGGCAAGCTCAAGAAAGAATTCAGTTTCTTTGGGTATGAGGGCTTTGGGACACCTTCTGCTCCAAATCGAGGAGCCAGGAGCTGGGATACTTCACACCCAGGTCAGGGGACAGGGTGACTTCAGGTAGAAGTTGTTGGCACAGAGGTAAGCCCCAGAGAGCACAGGAAGAAAGAAACCCAGGTCCATGCTAAACCAGTAGGGGCAGCCCATGTGGGTGGTCCAAGGAGCAGACAGCCTGCAGGAGGTGCACAGAGAGCTTCTCTGTGGCCCCTGTGCTGGGGCAGGGGGCATGGGTGGCCCAGAAGGACCCAGGCTGCCACTGTATTTCCTGGGAACTGCCTCCTCAGCCTCAGCTGTTCCTTCCACTAGGAGCCATTTCCACTCTTACTCTGCCCCTCCTGGGACCGTGGCTCGTGGCCAGGCCCTGACCGCCTCGTGGATTTCTATTGATTCAGATGTTTTTGGCAGAGCGTGTCTTTTCTTTAGGAGAGGCTGGTGGGACCGTCTGCTCCTAAGCCGCGGTCTCCGTCTGCCTCCTTCTGAATCTTCACCTCTGCCTTCTACCTCCCCTCTCCCCCTACAGCCATTGGCTCAACTCTCCCGCTTAAAACAAAACAAACTAAACCCTCTCTCCCTTGGCCCCAGATGTCTCTTCAGATCGTGTCTTATCTTTTCTCCCCCAGCTCATATCTTGAGAGGATTAACGCTCCTTGCTGTCTGATGTTCTCCTCTCTCATTCACTTTTTTTTTTTTTTAACAAATGGTTTCCCAGGTGTTTTTCCTCTGAGTGGCATCATCAGGGGTCTACAAAGTCACCAAGTCCCCTCTCCAACCTGCCCCCTTACCACTTCTAAACCCAACTGCTGTTTTCCTGATGTTTCTGCCTCCCATGGCATTTGGCCACGTGGGCCGCTGCCTGCTTGAAAGTCCAGCCTCAGGGTCCCAGACGGAGTCCTGCTGTGCCTGTGGCCTTGGCCTTGGCTTTGGGCTTGGCTGGCTTCTTGCTTTCCTTCGCAGGCCGCCCTCCCCCTTTGCTGCGGTGCTCCTCGAGTGGATCCCGTCCTCGCCTCCTCCCTCCATGCATTCTCCCTGCGTGAGCTCATCCTCCTCGTGGCTTTAATTACCATCTGTAGGCTGCCGGCCGCTCCAGCGTGGGCTTGTCTCAGGAGCAACAGCTGAGCAGTGTAAGAGCATCTCCATCCCCGCATGTGCGAGATTGAGCACCTTCTGAACGCCCCTCCCCGCCTGCCCGCATGGCCACCCTCTCAGTGAGCACCTTTCCCGTTGCCGGTCAGAAACCTGGACGTGATTCCTGGCTCCTCTTTCTCCGTCAGCCTGCATGCTCAGTCCTTCTGTTTGATTTGATCTAACTACCCCTTAGGTTTTCCTCCTAATTTGCCTTCCAGTCCGCCCATTTATCTCCTGCCCGCCTCGGTGATGGCTTCCTCCCAGGCTCCCTGCCTCAGTTGCCTGGGCTCACTTCTATAGGCTCAGCAGGTCTTGGGCTCTGCCTCATGCCTTGAGTTTCTCTTTCTGGCTGTTCCCTCCTACCAAGCTTTCTTCAAGACTTGCCTCTTTGAAGGTGTGTGTCATAGTTAAGAGGGATAGTCTGGAGTCCACAGACCTATTTCAAATCCGGATGTTGCCACTTAGCGGCTTTGTGATCTCAGCTTCAGGAAACCTCTTACCTGCTCTATGCCTCAGTCTCCTCTTATGTAAATGGTGATCCCTGCGTCATGAAATTGCTGAGAGTCAAGTGTGTGTTTCTAGCTGCTTTTGTATTCTAGAGAAAGGCATGCATTGCTGCCAGGGAGACAGGGATCTTTGTTCTGAAAAATGACCCATTCAGTGTGTCAGATAAAGCTCTCTACCCGCCAGAGTGAAAGTGGGAAGAGAGGGCCAAAGAGTGGGGCTGAACTGCTCCAAAGACAAAAGCCATTTCAGCGGGAAGCGATGAGAACCAGGAATGGGGGAGTAGGGTAGGGGTGAGGGGGTCCAGCCACAGGATTGGAGGGCAGAGGCTGAAGGCAGAATCCAGGAGATATAACTGGTTCAGGAGAAACTGGCAAGAGCGAGAGGTCTGATTTTTAAATTTCAAATTGCTCGCTAGGCTTCAAGAAGGTCCCACCTACTGCCCAGTTACTCCCAACTTCTAGGAAGATTATCTTACAAGTTCTGCCATAGGTAGTAACATTTGGGAGGAAAATTCAGGACAAGAGACAGATCCCACCTGCCATTTCTTCCAGGAAGCTTTCCTGGACTCTCCCTGTCTCCCAAGTCTGATAGGTATCCCCTCTTCTGTAGATCAACAAGAAGACAATCCATGCTCCCCCCTACTCCCCGCCGCCTCAAAAAAATTGCATGAACTCAAGAACTGAGTCAGAACAGGATTGAGAGAGAAGAGGAAATCAGAATGAGAGGGAATCATGAAAATGCCAGGTCTTGGCAATTCTCAGGAATCTTGGAGACTGAACTGCATGGAACAATTTTTATCTGAAAAGGAAAGAGTCACCCCCAAAGCTTTAAAGGGACATCAAGAGATCATCTGTGTTACTGAGAATTAAACGAGATGATATACTTAGAGTTCTTAGCACCAGGCCCAGCACATAGGAAACTCAGATATTTGGGAGTTTCTTTTTTTTTTTTTTAAACAAATATTATGATGCCCTATTTTATAGATAGCAAGGATATAACCATTTCATCAGAGGTGAGGTGGGCAGAGATCTATAGGAACAGGGGGAGCTTATCTCTTCTTAACTTCCCTTGGCACCCAGGGCCCCTAATGGGGACACAGCAGCTGGTGACATTAGCCAAGGAAGGAAAATGTGAACATATCTGGAAATGTCCACTTTTGTTGTTATTGTCAGCTACTATTATTATTTTTAATAGGACAGGGTCTCAGTATGTTGCTCAGGCTGGTCTTGGACTCCTGGACTTAAGCGATCCTCCCACCTCGGCCTCCCAGAGTGTTGGGATTACAGTCTGAGCCACAGCACCTGGCCCTATTATTTTTAACAACACTGTTCTTTCTCAGTGCCCCAGAGTGCCTCTGCCTGTCCCCACTCATCTGCTGTTGAGTGTGGATCTTGGATTACCACTTTTCTACTTAGATGTAAGAAATCTGGCTGCTTTTCATATGTGGTTTAAGGAAATAGAATTATTTTTTGGTTTCATCATGTATCCCTCCTTCCTCCCTCCAATTTCACTGCAAGCTCTGAGTTGAAAATCAAGTGGCCAGTTCTCCCTTGGTCCCTTGTGCCTCACGCACAGCAGCGGCTCCCCTGACGTCTGTTGCTGTGGGTGTGAATTTCATTCCTGGATGGGTCCAGAGAGCCCACACCTGGGCAGCAGGCTGAGCTCAGCCCTGAAGCCCCTGCTCTGTCTTTGCCTGTGTCTTCACTCAAGTCTCTTGGGACAGCCTGAGCTGCGGAGATGTGGTGGTGGAGAGGAGACGAAGATGGGGTCTTTGAGATAGAGAAGGATGAGCAGTGTGAAAATAAGGGGCGGCCACAGGGTGTGGGGTTGTATTTAATTAGGTCACAAAGCCCTCTCATGAGATCTTGAGCCATGGCCCCTTGTTGAGGAAATGTGTATACATGTGAACTACATGGAAAGGGGCCTCAGGGTTGTCACATCTAACTCTGACCCATTGAAAGAATCTCCTTTTATGCCTCTGATAGGTTTTATTCAGCCTTTACTTGAATGCTTCTAATAATGGAGAGTTCACTACCTTTAGAGTAGGAACTTTTGGTTAACTATTCTTTTTTTTTTTTTTTGAGACAGAGTTTCACTGTTGTTGCCCAGGCTGGAGTGCAATGGCACAATCTCAGCTCACTGCAACCCTGCAACCTCTGCCTCCCAGGCTTAAGCAGTTCTCTTGCCTCAGCCTCCCAAGTACCTGGGATTACAGGCATGCACCACCACGCCCAGCTATTTTTTGTATTTTTAGTTGGGGTTTTACCATGTTGACCAGGCTGGTCTCGAACTCTTGACCTCAGGTGATCCTCCCCGCTCAGCCTCCTAAGGAGGCCTGCTGGGATGACAGGCATGAGCCACTGTGCCCAGCCTGGTTACCTATTTTTATTTATTTTTCTTTTTTAGACACAGGGTCTCACTGTCACCCACGCATGAGTCAGTGGTGTGGTCATAGCTCACTGCAGCCTCAAACTCCCACGTTTAAGCAATCCTCCTGCCTCAGCCTCTGTGTAGTTGGGACTACAGACAGGTGTCACTACACCTGGCTAATATATTTTATTTTATTTTGGTAGAGACAGGGTCTCACTACATTGCCCAGGCTAGAGAACTTGATTTTAATGAAGTCCTCACCCTCCTTCATAACTGGCCCAAGGAGTTGTAGTGAGCCCATTTCTTTTCCCAGTGAATAATTTAGGCAAGTGTATGAGCACGTGACACAATCTAGCTAACAAGGTGGAGGGGAAGCCCAGGAGGGGCTTCTGGGAAAGGTTTCCACTCTTTTAAAAACAGACACTAAAAGGCCTGGCCTGTTTTTCTATTAGAAATTTGAGCAGAGATGTTATGTCTGGAACTGTGGCAGCTATCTAATGACGATGAGGGAAACTAACCTGAAAGCCAAGAGGACTAACTAAGGCTAACAGAACAGAAATGTGTTAAAAAAACAAAACAAAATGAACATGCAAGCAAGCAGGCAAACAAACAAACTGGGGTCGTTGACGTAATCACTAACAGCTAAGTTAACCAGTGCTGGGGTACACCTACCATTCAAAGCAAATCTGAGAGGCAGTTCACTCATTTTTAACATAAGGTCAATGAAAAGTTTATATGAACTACAACCAAATGGGGAATCTCCAATCCTAAACGTCTGCGGCTGAGTTTTGAGCCTAAATAATAGACTTTACATCCATCTCTGTTATACTTTGTTTTTTGGCTTTCATCTAACCTTCCATCTTTTACAGGCTTTTTGGATTTCTGTTTTAACTCTACAGAACATTCCTAGTCCCTCTCAACTCTTTTTTTTTTTTTTTTGAGCCAGGGTCTCACTCTGTTGCCCAGGCTGGAGTGCAGGGGCATGATCTCGGCTCTCAGCTCACTGCAACCTCCACCTCCTGGGTTCAAGGGATTTTCATGCTTCAGCCTCCCTAGTAGCTGGGATTAGAGGCATGTGACACCACGCCCAGCTGATTTTTGTATTTTTTATAGGGACGGGGTTTCACCATGTAGGCCAGGCTTGTCTCAAACTCCTGACCTCAGGTGATCCACCCATCTCGGCCTCCCAAAGTGCTGAGATTACAGGCGTGAGCCACCGCATCCTGCTTCAACTCTCTCTCTTTCACTTTTAGAGCTTCCATGAGCATAATGTCTTCATTCAAGGAAATGATATGTTGAAAAGAGTCAGGCCAGAGAGAGAGCTTGGCAATATGACACATGGCACTGGGGGCCAGACAATTTGGGGTCACCTAGATGTATCATGCAGCCCACGTTTCTCTATCTTGTCTGCATTTGAACAAATACCTGGCTGAAATCAGGATCTAGTGACTATGATACACTCACCCATTGTTCCTTGTAAAAAATGGAACCACCATCAGCAGAACTATGCGGGTCTGCCTGTGCCAGGACTGTGACCTTCTCTGTACAAGTCTGTTGGCATGTGGGGAGGGTGGTGAGCTTGTGGCCTTTTCTATATGTTTCGTATCTGGGCCCATAATTCTGTTTTGGAGGTTAGGACTGAGCTCTGGTTGGCAAGGCCAGGGCTAGAGTCTGGGAAGATGGTTGGAAATATTGATGACAGATGAGCCTTCTTTGTCCAAGGCTAGACAGGTTATATCAGCCCAGACTGGGAGCCTTCTGAGTCCCTCCCCTCCACACCCACTTGCATTACCCTGGCCTTGCCCTGGGCCTTCCTCCTGCGGAGCTTTCTGGCCCTCTGCTAGGGTAGGGCTCCGTCTCTCACTGATCCCGAAATAGATCTTGAGGGATACATGAGAAGTGTGTATGGGAGGAGTGGAGGCCCCCAAATCCTCCTCAGCCTCTGGGGGCCCAGATGAAACTAAGAATGTGGGACAGGAGGGTTTTTTTCTTTTTTGAGACAGAGTCTCGCTCTGTCACCTAGGATGGAGCGCAGTGGCGAGATCTTGGCTCACTGCAACCTCTGCCTCCCGGGTTCAAGTGATTCTTGTGGCTTGGCCTCCCAAGTAGCTGGGACTACAGGTGCATGCCACCATACCCGGCTAATTTTTGTATTTTTAGTAGAGATTGGGTTTTGCCACATTGCCCAGGTTGGCCTCTAACTCCTGATCTCAGGTGATCCACCCGCCTCAGACTCCCAAAGTGCTGGGATTACTGGTGTCAGCCACCGTGCCTGGCCTGACAGGATATTTCTTCTACCTGGGACTGGAGTTTTCCTGAGCTGCCCTGAGGGCTGTGGCTCCTGTCCCCACCATGCAGATCTGGTCTCTTCCCTGCATCCTTTGGCCCCTTGTTGGCCCAGAAGAAAGGGGATGCCTGGACTCCTAGTCCAGTGCTCTGGTCACTCCCTCCCAGCTCACGCAGGGGCTGCTAGCCTGTGAGCAGGGGTGAGGTAGTGAGTGCAATGGCAGCCTTAAGGACTGGAGAATGCACTGGGCTCTCACTCTAGAGATGCACCTGTGCCAGGGCTGAGGGTTTAGAAGATGGGAGTCTCTCTCTGTGGCTTTCTGGGTTGGCTCTCCCCCAGCTGGAAAGCCAGGCTAGAACAGCACTGGCCTGGAAGCTTTGTAACCCCCAGCAGGAGGAGCCCCCTCACAATCCAAGCCTCCAAGCCTCCTGGACCTTCTCGGCCCTGACAGTGGGTGAAGGGACTCAGCCAGCGAAGACGTCCCAAGCTCTGAGTGCCCAGAAGAGGCTGCGATCTGGTCTGAGTTCTTTGGACCCTTTAGATGATCTGCCTCTAAAGGCATGACCCTGAGATAATAGGGTGTAGGAAGACGGACATTGGTTTAGAGTTTAGAGGTGATTTGGGGGTTGCTGGAAGGCTGGGGGAGCTGCCTCTTGCTAACGGCTCAGCTTCCCAGCAGGAGAGGAAAGGCAGGAGGCTCAGGCCTGGCAGCCTGGGCTGGTGCTGAGCCTGGGAGGCTGAGGGGGAGTCTGGAAGCTTCTGTGACAGGATGAGAGTGTGTGGCAGCGGTGGGGTGCCCACCTGTTTGCTCTCAGGCACACCCGACCTTTCCCATTCAGAAATCATGTTCACCCACGGGAGTCACCCTCAGGTGTTCACTCACAGGTTTACCCTCATGATCGGGGTGGAGGGAAGTGGAGTCCAGGGGCTGTGGAGGTCTGGGAGGAGGGAACTGGGATATAGGATGAGTCTTCTATCTTGGGCTGGCCTGAACGCAGCAGGTGAGGGCAGTGTGTGTGTGTGAGGGGGACAGAGTCTTGTCCACGAATGCCCTTAGAGGAAGGGGCAGAGCTCAGGGAGGCCAGTGAAAAGAGGCTGGAGGTAATGGTCCTGGGGCAGCAGGTGGGCAGCTGGCCCCAGGTCATGGTCTTCCAGATGTCAGGGTAGCTCTAGAGGTCCTGGGGGATGGCCGTTCTCATCCTGGAGTTCTAGGGAAAGAGAGAGGAAGAGGGGAGAGCAGGGAAGAGAGCTGGGGATTATGGTTGCCCACCACCCGCCAGGCATGAAGGCAGCGCATCCCTGAAGTCCTCTCATCCCGTCCATCCCACCCTCCCAGCAGGCCCAGGAAGCTCCAACCCTTCGCCCAAGGTCACACACAAGTAAGTGTCGGAGCAGGGTTTGAACTCAGGTCTATCTGACTCTAAAACCCATGACTGATCCCTCCCCTGCACCAGGAGTCAGGGACAGAGGAAGGCAGGGAGGGAAAAGAAAGGCATTCTGTCTGGGCAGGGTATGGGTGGCATGGGGTGGTATGTTCACCTGGGGTCCTGTACTGACCTCCATTTGGCTTCCCACCACCCTAGGCCCTGGAGGGGATGTCTCGGGTTCTGGTCACTCCATCCTGTCTCCCACCCTGGACCCTGAAGTTCCAGGCAGCTTCCCTGGGGGAGCTCAGCTTGGGGAGGGGCTCCCAGCCCTGCGTATGGCACAGGGGCACATTTCCCAGGCTGCCCAGCAGGGGGAGCCCCGCCCCCGGCCTCTGTTATCCCAGGTCCGACAGCACGGGAGGGTCCAGGCAGCAGGCCTCTGCTCTGCCCTCTAAGCACAGCTGGGGCCAGGGAGCCAAGGCCTAAGGACTAGACAAGAGTGGCTGGCTTTGGGGAGGGCCTCTGGCCCTGTCTGACCCTGGTCTGCCTGGCCTCCCAAGAGGTTGACTGCCCCTCCGTGAGTGAGGCTGGGCCCTCCTGCTTCCTCATCAGAGGCCTGGAAGGGTGCTCAGGCCCCAGAGCTCGCGGGCTGCACACCCAGACTGGACTCAGGAGCCTGCTGGGCGCTGCGTCACCTCTCCTCTCTTCTCAGGGCGCGCTCCCCTCCACTCTCTCAGCCGGGGACACTGCCCTGGGCTGTGGAATTCAGGAGCCAGGAATTGTTCTTGCCCACCCGATATATTCCACTGCTGCCGGTGGCTGCGGAGGAGAAGGGCAGAGACCAGACATTTGGGCGGTGCCTCTATCTGCACTGTGCAGTGTGGCAGCCTGTAGCCATGCTTAAATGAAAATGAAAATGAAAATTAAAGAATGTTAGCATTAACATAGCGACAACAGCGGCTCCTCAGTGGCGCTGGCCACGTGTCTAGTGCTCCGTAGCCTCCCGTGCCTAGTGGCTATGTATGGGGAAGCATGGAGGGGGAACATTCCATCAGGCTGCTCTCCTGGACGGCACTGGTCGAGCCCCTAAGCACCCGGAGGTGGCCCTGGTGTGGGGGTTGGTGCAGAGGAGCAGGAAGCTGGGTGGGAGCCAGTGTGTGTGTGGGGTGCTACCATGGGGTGCCCTGGTGGGAGGAGGGAGGGGCATCAGAGGAAGAGGGCAGAGGAGGAGCCCAGGAAGGGCCTGGGGACCTGATGGGGAGCGCAGGTGGGAGCCTTGTCTGCGGATCTTGGCTCTGAACTTCCACGTGCCCATTTACAACCTGGGAGGATGGTCTGGGTCAGGTGGGTGTTCAGGGAGAGCCTGAGAGAGGCTTAGGTTTGTTTTGGCGAGCTGCCTCTACTTCACTGTGACTTGGGGCAGGCTCCGTCCCCTCCCGAGCCTCAGTGCCTTGCTCAGTGACATAGGGCCTGCAAGGTCTGCGTCTCAGGGCTGCATGGGGCACAGGGAGACGCAGGGCGTGTCCGCACCAGCCGCCTGTGGGAGGCAGGGCAGACTGGAGATGAGCACTTCCTCGTCTCCCTCGTCCTGAGGGAGCGCAGAGATCTTTGAGTTCTATCTCCCCCGTTCTTTAAAATTATCATGTAGACAGAGTCTGCTTCCTAAGGAGGATTTGAAGCAGCCAACCCCTTATTTTACAAATGAGAAAACAAGCTTTGGGAGGTTTAGGGGCTTACTCAAGTCACGTCGTCTCTGAAGTTCTGAGCCAAGAAAAGTTTCCTAAATGCAGCCTTGGCCTCTCAGCCCCACCTCCCACCCCATCCAGACGCCTTCATCCCCTTAAGGGATGTGGGGCTGGGCTGAGGGTGAAGAGGAGGACTGGGCCAGAGATTGAGGGCGAGGTGGTGGCCTGGGCAGAGGAATGGAGCCTGGGGAGAGAGCCCAGTGCCTGGCAGGGGAGGGTAATGGGGGACTTTGAAGTGGCCACTACATCCTGCAAAGCCCAGGCCTAGAGAATGGGGTTTATATGGAGCCTCTGTGTGGAGTGCGGCCCAGAGCTGGGGATGTTGGGGTCCTCCTGCCCTTCAGGACAGCAGCAAGCCTTACTCCTGGCACCTCTGCTCTCAACTCCACACGTGCTCGTGCAGAGGGCTTTGTAATGGAAGTAGTGTTAACGGCAGCAATTCATTGAGCACCTACTATAAAACAGGCATAGCACTAGGTATTTTACCTGCTTTCTCTCCTTTAATTCACTCAACAACCCAACAAACTCTGTAATAGCCCTATTTAAAACCTAACATAACTCTGAGTCAGAGAGGGTCAGTGACTTGCCCAAGGTCACACAGCCAAATAGGGCTGGCTGTGTCAGCTTTCCAGCTCGTTCCCTGGAACTCACAGGCCAGAAGCTTTCCCCCAGTGGTCCGCCCGGCACCGGGTGCTGGCTGAGAATGTGCTTCCCAGGGGACTGGAATGCAGAACTCTGGCCTGTCAGGGAGAGTTATAGTCAGAAGGGAGGGGGCTGCTCCTGGCAGAGCCCAGTCTTTGTTGGGGGCGCCCAGCTTTGATCTCCTTTTGAAGTTCCAGCCTCTGGAACCAGCAGCTTTAGTGGGGAGAGCATGGGGAAGGGGGAGATGAAAGGGCAGGGGAAGCCAGAGTGGGAGAGACGGGGCAGCCACAAGGAGAGAAACAGATGTGTGAATGAGGACCCTGGAGACTGGGAGCTGGGAGAGAGACCTGAGCGGCTGGTGGGAAGAACTGGGGGAAAGGAAATGCTGTGGGCAGACAGGGAGGGCCAGGAGGGGGAAGGGCTGAGTGTGCCAGGGGTGGGGAGGTTGCAGGGGAGACACAGGAGCGAGGCTGGGCCCAGCAGCTCCTCATCCGCCATCCCCAGCCTCAAATCCCTCTTCTCTTCCCAGGGAGGCCCTTCTGGCCTTGCCACGGGCTGACTGTCAGTGTCTAACGATCCAGAGGTTCCAGCGAGGTCCTGGCTGAGGCCTCATCCAATGGCCTGGAGATAGGGTGAGGGGGAGGTGAGGAGCTCACATCCAGGACTTTTCTGGGATCTGCTGCCCAGGCTTGCACCCCAGGCGAGTGGGCCGGGATGAGGGATGAGGGAGGGCATCTGCCACATGGCGCATAGTGGTGCACCTGTTCCTGTCTGACATCCTGGTTCCTCCTGCGGGACTGCCACGCAGGCGAGTGAGAGTGCATGGTAGGGCAGGCTGCAGGCAGGAAGGGCTAATTCCCAGTAATCCCCCAACCCCACCCCAACCAGAGCCTTGCCCTGCCCTCCCATCCCCCATGCTCTCAGGTCTCCTTTAGCTCCCCGCAGTGCCTCCCCTGTCCTGCACCCTGGTCCAGTGCCCTTCAGACCCTGCACCCAAACAGAGGGCCTCTCTGGGGCCAGGGCAGCAAGTGAAACCCAGTGAGGGGGCAGCAAAAGACCCCTTCCTTTTCTGGGTTTCCTCCAGGGGCACTCAGGATTATACCCACCCCAACTCCACGTACTTCAGAGAGGCCGGGAAGAGGTCCAAACTAGAGTTTATGGGATTAATGTATTTTCTTCTGGCCCCCCAGACTGTCATCTCCACTCCAAGCCTCAAACCTTCCTCCCTTTGGCCTCTCCCAGGACCCAGACCTCACAAGGAGCTGCAGTAGCTGAGCATGCCTCCCTTGGCTTATCGGGGCTGGGGAGGGGAGGAACTGCACCTGGCACTCAGCCCCTTCCTCATGCCCACATCACCCTTTCTTTGGTGACGGAGAGGACAGCCTGGAGCAGGGACATATCCTGGTTCCCACGCCAGGTTCTCCAAGGATGCTGTGCAGACCACCTCAGGAGGCCCCTGTGCCCCCTGGCTCTTCACTTCTCCATACCTAAGCGCGGTGTTGAGGCTAAGCGCATTTCTGTTGAGGTGACAGAGGATGGCGTGTCACAGGAGGATGGGAGGTTGTTGAGATGTAGCAGGGATGGGGAACACTGGGAAGTGGGGAGCAGAGTCCTGTTGTTTGTGGGTCCTGGGACCCAGCGGGCTCTCCTGGTTGGTGGGAAATGTTCTGTAGGGGCCACCAGGGAAGCCCCCTTCTGGGTCCATCCCCTTGTGCAAGCCCTCTCAGGACCTGCTGGCTCCTGGGCCCATGGGACCCCTCTCACACTCAGCTCCGTCATGTTCATCCCAGTGGTCCTGTCTCCTCCGCCTGTCCTTGTCTCTGTCCCTTCTCACCCTGCTCGTCCCAAACCACTCAGCACAAGGGCCGAGGCCAGGCTTCCTCACTGTACATGGCCCCTTGGCCTGGGTCCTCAGCCCTCTGATTCCAGCTTCTCAGTCTGAGACATCTTCACCTTCCTTTGACTCTCGGGGAGGTCCCATGTTTGCTGAAACTCCTCTGATCTTACCATGTCCCCCAGGCAGTGTCTGGGCTCTTTGCACTGTGGCCTCCATGTACCTCTCAGTATCTTCCAGGGCCCAGGTAGAGAGAGCCCTGCTCACCACCCCTCCCTTCAGAGCCTGTAGGCGCCCCTTCAGCCAGGGCTTAGGAGTCCCGAGCTGGCTACTCTACAGAAATAGCATCAAGGCAAGGAACCACCCTGAGCTCCGGGCCCTCTGTGCAGGGCCTAGAATGAGCAGGCACTCAGTAAAAGTTGGTTGAATTCAAATGTCCAGCTGGGCTGGGGGGTCAAGAGGAAATGTGGGTGTGCAGCCTTGACCCCAGGGGCTCCTTGGTAAAAAAGTGAAGTAGAGCACTTCACTGGTGAGTGCTAGGGGGCCAGCTGGGATGCAGGGAGTGGGGCTGCTTCTGGGGGCCGCAGAGGGATAAGGAGGACTGTTGGAACACGAAGGGGCCCTAGACTTGTTTGGGTTTCACAGATAGGGAAACTGAGGCTCAGGGGAAACAATGTGTGACAGAAATGGGACAACATTCCTGCCCTGTGGGCTCCTGGTCCACGTTCCTTCTCCTGTGCTCACCTGGCCCCTACCCACCTTTCTCACCCTTTCATTGCTGAGGCCCAGCAGTTGGGGTGTAGGCCCTGCCAGGAAGGGCAAGAAGGGCTGACAGAGCAGGAGGGAGGGGGGTGGGTTTACCTGTGGTCCAGAAGCAGGGGTGGGTGACTAGGTGTTATGTGCTAGGATGGGCTCAACTGGATGGTGGCATACTCCACAGCCTCTGCAGGCCCTGGCACAGGGGTCCGCAGCCCTGGCACGAGTTCCAGGGCAGAGGTGTCCAGCTCTGCATAGTGGATGTCAGTGTCCCTTAGGCCAGAGCCCTAAGAATGAGGCAGAAGGGACAGGTGGCAGGAGGGGTGGGTGGGGTGGTCAGGACCGGATGAGGCACCCCAGGGCCAGGCGTCAGGGGAGATGAGGAGGTGTGGGGATGCATAAGGGAGAGAAGGGAACAATGGAGGGTTGAGGGGAGGTGGCGGGGGGGTAGAGAGAGATGCAGAACTCCAATTACTCAGTGACAACAGAGAAAACAAAGGTTTAGAAAAGGTGGTTACAAAAGCTGCTCACAAACATTTACCTGCTGTGCTAAGCTGTGTCCCCTTAGGCCCTGGGCATGGGTGGACAGAGGCACCGTGGGTCCCACTCTTGGCCCCACTGTCTTTGCGCAAACCCTTTCATTTTGCAGAGGGAAGAGAGATGCCTGGAGAGGGGACGTGACGTGCAAGGGGTCACAGGGAGGCTTCTGAGGCATAAAACAGAACTTAGAGTCAGAGGGCCTGACTTTAGATTTTTGCTGGGCCCCTGCTATGGCTTGATGGGCAGGTTGCTCGAGTTTTTCTTTTGTGAAATGGGAAAATAGAACTTAGAAGCACTGTCACTCTGGTTAGAACCCAGGGCTCCAACTCCCACCCCTGGCTATTCAACCGCACTGCAGTTCTTTGACTTTTAGTGTGATTTGGGCATTATTAGAATAAGAGTCCTCCAAGGACAGGGGCTGCAGTAAAGTTGAGAGGTGGAGGCTCTCCCTACCTCTGCTGGGAGTTGCAGATGTGTGAATGAGGGCCCTGGAGACAGAGAGCTAGGAGCGGGAGCGGAAGTGGCTGGTGGGAAGAACTGGGGCAGAGGAGGTGCTGTGGTCCAGGAGCAAGGGTGGGTGGCTACTGACAACTCACCCTGTGGCTGGGCCAAGCTCCTTTCCCTCCCAGGGCCTTGGTTTCCCCTTCAGCAAAATAGGAGGATGGCTTGATGATTCCTGAGGCCCTTCCAGCTCTTCTCTCTGGATCTATTCCCACAAGCTCTTCCTCCTCAGCTCAGTGTTCAATGCCAATTTGCAGGCGGATAGACAGATCATCTGTCCACAG
Organism: Cheracebus regulus; assembly: GCA_963574635.1. Lineage (NCBI taxonomy): Eukaryota > Metazoa > Chordata > Mammalia > Primates > Pitheciidae > Cheracebus > Cheracebus regulus. The sequence goes on from CAUYQU010090974.1 coordinate 19,696, forward strand.
AGCAGGGCAGAGGGAGAGGAGGGCTCTGGCATGCCGGGAGGGCAGAGGCTGGTACAGGAAGAAGGCTGTGTGCTATTGCAGGGATCTCCGTGATCTGGGCTGCGGCTCACTCTCTTTTCCTTGGCTGGGCTGCCAGGGCAGCAGGGAAAGCCAGGTGTGCTGATTTCAGTTGCCCACCAGCAACTCCCATCTGATGTCCATCAATGACACATGGCATGGGCAGGAACACATGGCAGAGCTAAGATGAGTGCAAAGAACTCCTGATTCCTTACAAGGGAAAGTCATACCTGACACCTGCTCCTCCCTTTGGCCCTCTGTGCTTCCACGGCCTGCCTGGAGTTGGAGATGGGGAGTGGGGGGTTAGGAGGAGACACCTCTTTTCCAGAAGGAGGGAGCCTGGGTTGGAGGTTAGGGGTACAGAAGACTGGGGGCAGAAGGAAAGGGAAGGGGGCTAGACAGACAGGAATCTGGGTCCCAACCCACAAGTCGGAGGGCCTACAAGGGTGGCCAAGGGGAGGGGAGGTCCAGGCAAGCAGCTCAGTGTGAGGAGGGGATACTGGGAGCCAAATTCTTATGCCCTGGGGCTGCCGAGACTTTGGCTCCACTGCAGGGAGTCCTCTAAAGATGGGAAAAGTGGCTGTCATTCTGGGGTGGTGTGAAGGCCATCCTGCGGAGGCATCGGGGATACATCAATGGCATCCCCATCACTAAAGGATCCCACCTCTTGTCCCTCTTGTCATCCTGAGGATGCCTGGGGACTGGTGCTTCAGGTGGATGCAAGGCCAGGTATGTCCTGGGATTGTGCAGACCCTACAGGTTTCCACTGGGGCGGGCTTCCAGACAGCTTCCCTATGCAGGCCTTTCCCAGCTTCATGCCACTGGCTGGGAGCAACCTGGCTCTGACCCTCGGGAAGCCTGGGAGATTGGAGGGTGATGGCCAAAGGTGGTCTGGGAATATATCACCTAGGTAATTGGAGAGGAGCTTAACTACATAGTTTGGGACCATCTTATCCAAGCCGTGGGGTTGCCCAGGGAGTGCTGGGCACTTTGCCTTTAGCCTTCGTAGAATCTGTCTCAAAGATGACGGAAAGCGGTGACCTGTGACTCCTGCTGGGTGGTTCCAGGAGGGGCCCAAGAAAACAGGCGGCAAAAGGTAAAATGGAGAATTGGGCCTGGCTCTCTCAGTGCCTGTTGGCAAAGAGGAGCTCACCCCAAGTGGAAGGCAGACCCCAGAGCATTCCTGGCACAAAGTGGCAGCCCAGCTGCCAAAGCTTTCACCAGTGGGGACCTGGGAGAATGTCCTGGTGGAGGGGAGCTTTCAAGTCCAGTGCTTTGGGCATTTGAAAGATGTGCAGGGAGCAGGGCTGCAAGGGCAGCAGAGCCAGCTTGTTATTATTATTAAGTCATTATTAAGCCAGAGACCCTCTTTGGTTGCTTCCAAAGAGGCCCATCTCCTGCAGTGGAGGAGTGGACACAGCCGAGGAGTAGACCCAGGATGTGAAATAGGAACCAGAGAATTCCAGGGGAGCTCAGCCAAGGTAGGCCTATTGTGCTTGGTGAGGGCCCCGCTGGGGAAAACCTGGGTCCCTGAAACTGAGGGGAGGATGAGTGAGTGGAGACCCCTGAGTTGGTGGCCCACTCTTCCCTAGTAAGAGCTAACAGCACTGCATGCTGGAAAATGCTGCAGAGGCCTCTTCCCTGTGAGGCAATAGGTGCCCCTCTTCTGTCTCCAGTGGCAGGCTGGTGCTAGGGTTAGAGCCCAGCACAACCCAGCTGAGGACATGATGGGCCTGATCAAGAAGGAAGATGACATGCCTGCAGAGCCAGGAGATCAGGAGTGAGCTCACGTCAACCAGCAAAAGCCTGGGGAGCACTCCTGGGTTGGATTTTGAGGGTTCTTGACCAAGTGGGCCAGATCATAGACTGAATAAACAGGAACTCACTGATTTGGGAGCACTTTCTCAGGACGTGGGATTCAACACCCTGCGAGGACTCCAGAGGACTGGGCGAATTCGCTGCTGGGGCATGGTGTTTGCACAGTTCGCAAGTGTGGAATTGGGATTGACATACTAAACCCACATGAGGTGTGTGGGGGTGAAAGCCAAGTGGAAACTCTGAAACTGCCTCACCAGCCAAGATACCAAATCAAAAAGGATATTGTTCTCAGGGTGGAGAAGATGGCAGAGATCATTGTCATCATTAAAGACCTAAAGGATGCAAGGGTGAAGGGCCCTCTCTAACCTTCACTTAACTCATCAGTCCAGCCCCTACAGAAACCAGACAGAGCCTAGAGAATTACGGTCAATGCCATGGTCTGAATGTTGGTGTCTCCACCAAATTCATATACTGAAATCCTATCCTCCAAGGTGATGGAATCCAGAGGTGAGGACTTTGGGAGGTGAATGGGATTAGTGCCCTTATAAAAGAGGCCCAGAATGCTCCTGTGCTCTTCCACTATTTGAGAACGCAAAATGAAGTCACCATCTATGAACCAGAAAGCATTGCCTTCGCCAGACACTGAAGAGCTGAATGCCTTGGACTACCCAGCTTCCAGAACTGTGAGAAATACATTTCTGTTGTTTCTAAGCCACCTGGTTTATGGTATTTTGTTATAGCAGCCTGAATGTGCAAAGACAGATAGCATAGCCTCAATCAAGTGGTCATCCTCATACCAGTTGCTGGAATGGTCTTCTAAATGCCAGCTGCAGTGCCGGCTCAGTTGCAACCCTCCAAAGGCCTCTATAGGATGCGATGTCCCCAATAGAAAATGTACATGGGCCTGGGAACCAAGGGAAGAAAGCAGGAGTGGGATTTTAAAAAATAAGCAAAAAGAAAAGGATAGTCCAGGTGTGGTAGCTCATGCCTGTAATCCCAGCACTTTCGGAGGCCAAGGTGGGCAGATCACTTGAGGTCAGGAGTTTGAGAGCAGCCTGGCCAATGTGGTGAAACCCTGTCTCTATTAAAAATACAAAAAGATTAGCCAGATGTGGTGGTGTGCGCCTGTAGTTTCAGCTACTTGGGAGGCTGAGACACGAGAATCATTTGAACCTGGGAGGCAGAGGCTGTAGTGAGCCATGATTGCACCACTGCACTCAAGCCTGGGCGGCAGAGTGAGACTGCATCTCAAAACAAACAAAAACAAAAACAAAAGCAAAACCAATAACAAAAAAGAAAAAGGAAAAACAAAAACAAAAAAGAAAGCAGGAGCAGCTCACAGTTACCATCACTCAGTGACCCAGTGGGGGAATTTTGTGATTTTATTCCTGCAGCTCTGAGCTCTGCAGGAGGGAGGGGCCTGCAGACTGTAAGCTAGGGCCCCTGCCTGGGCCCTTGGACTGCAGGTGTTTGGGGCCAGCAGGGAAGAAGAGGAGTTGTGTGCTGGCAGGAGTAATGACAGGAGGAGGTCGGGCTGCTGCTGCGCAGTAGGGCTAGGGAGGAACACCTGTGGAACCCACACTTGGCCTCCTTGGGTGCCTCTTCTGTTTTAACAGGATGGACACTTGTAACAAACCTGGCCTTTGGAAGGTGCGCTTATCAAGGCCTCATGGCCCTCAGGAATAACATTTTTGTTCACATCACCAGGTTAGCCACCAAGACCTGCTGTGGAGACAGCTGAGTGAGGGGAATTGAGAAGAGATATGGACAGGAGAGGATGGGTACTGGCGTGGCCCTAAGATCTGCTGTAGCAACAGGGGCCCCATCCCCAGGAAGGGAGGTGCACTGAATCATGGAGAAGTTACTCCCTGCCCCTGGATGGAAGAGCAGATCTCAGCATCTGGCGGACAGTGGCAGTGTGGACCTGGATGGCTGCGGAGCATGGCTGGCTGCAGCCCCAGCTGCCACCCTTCTGGATCCACCCAGCGTTTGTGCGGAGACCACACTGCTCTCAACCAACAACTAGACAGCCTGGGGGTCCAGCGCAGGCCCTTTCCTGTGGGACGCAGGAGTCCTTATGGACTAGGATGTCCTATGGGCAACGATGGCCCAAGGATGGCACACCACTTGGCTATACTGCGCTGCCATCCTGAGACGTCCTGCTCAGCCCTCCTTCTTTCCCCACCTCCTTTGGTGTGGGCAGATCAGTATCGTGCTCTAGGGCTCTCCCTGCTACCTCCTGCTCCCTCTGTGTCCTTCACAGGTGTCCCCTAGTGACTCTTGCATGTCTAATCTCAGCTTGGCATCTGCTCCTTGGGGGACATAAGAGCGTCAGACTCCATCCCTCCAAAGGTCATTTGGTCCAGTTTTCTGCTTCTAGCCTGGGCTTTCCGTGCTCACAAGACTGAGGAGATGGAAGCCCCTCTCCTTAAAGGACAGGGATGTCTCCTCCTCCCTCCTCACTGAGACATTGGCTTTGGGTCCTCTGGAAGTCCTTCCTCAGACCTAGCTTAGAGCCTTTCAGCTCTCCTGCCACCTGAGTGATCCCTGCCCCAGAAACCATGGCGGACGTCGAGCAGAGTGCCCCGGTCTCAGTAAGCACCCTTGGGCCTGGCCCACACAGAGGGCCTGGGCCCACCCGGGCTGGGGCCGCTGAGCTTGGTCCCCGGGCTCCCTGCAGCCTTCCCTCCTCCCTTGGAGTGCCCGTGGTGAACAGCGCATGCTCTCTGCCTGGCTCCTTCTCATGACTTGTTAGGAAGGAGAATTGATGACATCAATAATGTGACTTGTATACAAGCTGCACCACCAACAAACCTGAGTTCTGGGGATAAATCCTTTTCTCACCCAGTAATTGCTCTGTAAGCCAAAAGGAATTACACTTTTCCTGGCAACCACAAACAAAGCCTCCCCCAGACGCCAGAGCCCCACTTCCGCTGGTGACTTCCACACAACACCCCGCAGGCCATTCACAAGCTTCTGTCCACCCAGGTGCCCTAACCACGGCCCCTGGGTTCAGGACACAGGGTATAGGTGTTCTCCTGGCCCCCTCGACCGGCCCCTCCTGCCCGTGGCTGGTGGGTGGAGGTGGGCTCACTGTGTTCTTTGTCCCAAGTGGCTCTTGAATGGATACGCTCGTCAGGGAATTCCGCTAACCCAACATAAGCAGAGCCCAGGGAAGAAGGCGGCGAGGGAGGAGGAAAAGTCAGGGCCATGAGCTGGCGTCTGGGCTTGGATGAAGGAGGAGGGGAGGAAAAGGGCGGGCCAGGGCGGTGGGCACTGTCCTGAAGCTGCTCCTTGTGCCCCCAGGGAGAGCTGTGCATGCCAGGCGTGGGGGCAGCAGTCAGAGAACAAGACCGAGAAGTCGTCAGTGGGGATTAGGACCAGCTGCAGCTGTTCATTCCATCATGGAGATTTTTATGCCGAGGCTGGGCCCACTCTATGGGGGATCCCATTGGAGTCTTCCATGATTTTCCAAATTGCTCCCTTCCATCATCTTCCTTCTCCCTCCAGCGCCAGGCTCCCACTGCCCCCTCTTTCTCCTCCCCTTCTTTGACCATGGCTCTGACAAGTGAGGTTAGTGACTCTTGACTGGGGGCGGAGGGAAAAGGCCCATTTGGAGAACCCCAAGTGGAGCATGGTTTCTCTTTTCTGGAAATAGTGGTCTCCCTGCTCCCCTGCCTCCCTTGCTTTTGGGCCTGGGATGATGTGCTCTCTCTGTCCAGAGGCAGGCGTGGGTGAGCTGGCCTCTGCGGGTGGGAGACTCTCACCCTGCTTGGTGCCTGCAACGCCCTGGCCCCCACTCAGGACTCTAAACCCAGGCTCTCTGGGCATGTGTCCACTCTCTGGGCCCCTGGAGCTGAGGAGCCGTCAGGCAGCAGAGTTGGGCCCTCCTGTTGACAGTAAGCTCGGGCTGCAGAAGGCTTGGCATTAGTGGTGCCAGGTGGCCCTGAGGCTTGCAAGCCCTGCCTAGCCACCCCTGTGCTCAGGTGGACTGCCCAGCTCTGCTCATCATGCTGGCTGCCGCCTGCTCAGGGCCTGGACTCGAAAGCCAGGGTCCAGGGGTGTGAAGCCTTCCCCAGTGCCTTTGGGTGATCTTGGGCAAGCCTTTTATTATGGTTTGAATGTGTCCCCCCTAATTCACGTGTCCTGTTGGCAAGTTTATCCTCAATGTAAGTGTGTGGGAGGTGGGGCCTAATGAGGTGATTAGGTCATGGGGCACCACCGTCATGGATGGATTGTCTCTATCAAGGGAGCAGGTGAGTTATGGAGAGAATGGGTGTGTGATGAAATCGATCTGGCCCCTCCCTGCTCTCTCGCTCTCAGGGTGCGCTTTCTTGCCTGCTGGCCTTCTTCAGTGGGATGACACAGCCAGAAGGCTCTTGCTAGAAGCAGGCACCTTGACCTTGGACTTTCCAGCCTCCAGAACTGTCAGAAATAAATCTCTGTTCTTTATGTATTGCCCAGCCTGAGGTATTTTGTCTTAGCATCACAAAACAGATGAAGACACTTCAAGTTCACTGAGCCTCTGTTTCCTTATCTATAAAATGGGGCAACAGAAGGACTTATCATATAGATTGTTGAACCATCTATGTGATAAGAGCAACGTTTGAAAAGTGACTAGCCAGGTGCCTGGTATGCAGCACGTGCTCCATGCTGCCATTATGATCCCTTCTGTCGGAACTGGCAGGCCCATGCAGTACCGACGAGGATGTGGGAGGTGCCCCTCAGATGGGAAGGAGAGTGACACAGGGGCTGCCCAGCTGCCGTTTGAGGAATGGACTTGGTGTCCACAGTGAGTTCTAGCTTCCATGTCTTTAGGTTGGTTGAGGAATAGCAAATAGCTGGCACTCCTTTGTGCTCTGGGAGTATCAGAAGGTGGAGGCTGGGCTGGCTCTCTGGGCTCAGCACCCTGGCAAGGGAATACTACCTCCCTGGGGGCAGGATTTGGCACCTCCAGATGGGCTCATGTTGGGACTTCCTGCCAAGAGTGAGGATGGCTGCACTGTGGAGACAAAGGCCTGGCTCTCCTGCCAGTGCCAGGGGATTGTGTGTTATCTTTGGGCCCAGGCGGTCTGGCTTGGGTCTCTGGGCTGCACTGTATAGGTAACACCCCTAACTCCCAAGTCTGCTGAAAGGAGCCAGCTATGGGCAAAGGTGGCAGCCATTCAAGTGGACACTGGCCCTCTGAGTGGCTGGGAGTGGGACCAGGAGGAGGGGCCACTGGCAGCACTGGGAGCTAAGGTACAGGGTACAGAGCTGGAGGTAGGGCTTGGGGATGAAAGAGTTGGGCATCAGGCCTGGGCCAGGCTCATTGGAAATGCCAGTCTCCCAGAATGGTCTGTCCAGCGTCAAGTCCCTCTTTGCCCAGGGTGCCTACAGTGGTGCAGCCCTGAGGGGCCATGGCTCTGTCTTGGGTGGCCCTCGCCTTCCCACCTGGCCCTCGCCGCCTCCACCTCCTCTGTCTGGTTTCTCCTCTAAGGTGCATGGCTGGGCTGGGTGGGGCTGGGCTGGGGGCACTCTCCTCCAGGTTCAATTGTCCTTACCGAGGGGTAGTTGGAAGGGGAGACCCCTAGATCATAGTAGGGGGGCTGCAAGGACAGCTTCTGCAGCTCCTCCTCTTCTTGCTGCGGCTGCCTCCCCAGGTCCAGCTGGACAACCTGGAAGAGAAGGCGGTGAGTGCTGCATAGAGCTTTCCATGTCCCTGCTCCAGGTGGCCCTCACAGACCCCCAGTTTGATTAGGACTCTTCTTTTCAGTTCCCATGCAGCCCATCCTGGCATCCCCCACACTGGTGGCCATCTTGGAGGGCACAAGTGTCCCTGAGCCTTTAGCTTTGCTGGTTCTAGCAGGGCACCAGCTTGGGGCCAGGCACCTGAGAGGTGCTCGATGCATTTTTTTTAAATGAATGAATGGACTGTGAGGTGGAGGAAGAGGTCCCCTGGGGGCCCTGTGTAGGAAGGGTCCTAGTTTGTCATCTCTAGGAGATGGAGCCCCACCCATGGAGGTGTGGTGGCTCCGCCTTCAGCTTGGGTTTCCTCCCTGGGGCTGTCTCCCATTTTTCTCCCTCCCCCGGGTCCATGGACCTTGTCCTCTGCTGCCTCAGGCCCACCTGGATATCCTCAGGTGCGAGGCAGCTCTGCCTGCTGGGAGAAGACTCCAGCTTCTGGGAGAGGGGCAGGTTGGTTCTGGGGACAGAATGAGGGTAAGCTTAGCACAGGAGCGCACATGGGGGCTCTGCCCATCAGGCCACCAGACAGCTACAGGTCCCTCAGCCCCAGCAGGCCATGGGGCTCTACAAAATGTAGGTGGACATTTTGTTCATCATGGATTTTTGCTTTCATTTTGATTTTTTAAAATATCGCATTAAAATATGATTTATTGTGCTAGTTAGGGGTTTTGGCTCCCCCCATAAACTTTGTGTCTCTCTCACCTCTGGCCCTGGGTCTGCCAGCATGCACCCCTTGTCAACGGCTGGGAGCAGGTCAACTTGCGCAAATTATTTAATCTCTGTGTGCCTCAGTTTCCTCACTATAAATCATGAATTATTGTAATCATGCACCTTTCCCTTCGAGCCGCTGTGAGGACCAAATGCATCTTTATGAAGCCCCTCAGGACTGGGGCAGTGCCTGGCACGCAGCAATTGCCAATGAGGAGGGGCAGCTTCCTGCCAAAGGGTTAGTTCCTGGCCCCCCAGAGTCAGGGTGGGGCATGGGAGGCCCTAGAAAGTCCCTGAGCTTCCACAAGTTCAGATGCTTTAAGTCTAGAGCTCCCAGGGTGGTGGGGGAGCAGACCAGCAAGAGTTTGGTGGGCAGAGTCCTGCCATGCTCACCCAGCCCCGTCTGTCCCCAGTGGGCTCTTCTGCTGTTGGTTGTACAGGAAGAAGACAGTGAGCACAGCACCTAGGATGAGGAACATGGCCACGGTGCCCCCCAGGAGCCTGGCTGCACTTCCTGGACCCTTCTGGGGGTGGGGCTTTTCTGGAAACAAAAGACAGAAAAGAGAATCAGAGAGAGAAACTCAAGTGAGCCAAAGAGAGTCAGAGATCTGAGAATCAGACCCGGAGGCAGTGCTCTGCCCTTGCCACCCCTCCCCCAGCTCCCCTCCCCAACAGCGCTCCAGTCCCAGGAGGAGCTCCCAGTCAGGGTGGGATGGAGCCTCCTCTAGGTGGCCATGGCCCTGTAACCCAGACCCTACTCTGATCCTGGGATCTGGGGCATGAAGGTAGAGTGAAGGTGAAGGTATCTCCTGGGCAGGCAGGGAGTGCTGAGATGGGGTCCCCACACCCTCATTCCATTTCTGGCCCTGCAGGGAAGATTCCTGTTGAGGAGTTTAATTTCTTTCCCCTCCCTATGCAATTAAACTAGCAAATGAACTAATTGTGCTTCGCCCTCCCAGCTCTGGAGAGAGAGTGAGGATCAGGAGGGGAAGATGGGAGCTGGGAGGTTCGATGAAGAAGGGGCACTCAGGGGTGCCTCCCGGGAAACCAACACTCTTCAGTACAGGTAAGTAAAAAGCCCAGAAGGCTGTGGTCTAAGGTGAGAGGGCTGAGCCTACCCTTGAGACCCGCCTGGTCACGGACGCAGAGGATTGCTGGGCTTGTCGCGATATTTCACAGTCTGAGCTGGAACCACCCTGAAGCCCAGGAGGCTGCAGAGACTGAGCCTGTGGCCAGGGGCACAGGCTACTTCCCAGCGGTCCAGGCTTGGCTATGAAGTCACAGCTGCCCTTCCAGTCCCTCCCTCTGCTGGGGTCGATTTCTCACCTCTGACTTTTATAACCCTGGTGTCGATGGGGGTGGGTAGGGACTGAGGAGAAAATCACACTGTGTACTCATTTCTCTCCTTCCTCCCCACCACCATATTATATATAATTAAACACGGAGAGCACCTGAATAGAGATGCCAAATTGCAGTTGGCAATAAACATCATGGAGACAATTTTCCTAAAGTGAAATTGACAAGCACCTTCCACTCACTCACTCACTCACTCTCTCACTCTCTCACTCTCTGTCTCTCCTTCTCTCTGCTGCATTCCAATGCCCTGAAGGAGGAGATATCTGGCTCCCGGTAAATTTGCAGCCCTTCTCCTGCCTCTGCAAAGTCTCTGGCCCCAGCATCCATCCATCCACAGCTGGTGGCTGTGGCTGCCTTGGGAAGGCAGTTTCTTGTCTTGCCCAGGATGGTCTCAAACTCCTGAGCTCAAGTGATCCTCCTGCCTCAGCCTCCCAAAGTGCTAGGATTAAAAGCATGAGCCACCATGCCTGGCTCCGGGGTGATCTTTCTAAACTACAAATCAGATCAGGCCACCTCCCTACTTAAAATCCTCCAAGAGCTCATGGCCTTCATCAAAGTATCCTAGGGCTGAGCCCTTTCACGACCTGGTTCCTGGAGGAAATGCCATGCCACTGCCAGCCTGGACCACTTGCAGTTCCCAGACGGGGAGTCCCTGCTTCCTCTCATCCTCAGATGTTAGTAGGAGCCACTCTCTCTACCAGGGTCTCTCTTTGCTCCTTCTTCTTTGCCAGATCAATCATCCTGCAGGTTTAAGCTGAGCGTGCTTCCTCTAAAGAGCCCTCCCTGCCTCCTCCACTGGAATGGGGGTCCTCCTCGGACATCCCCCGTGCTCTCTTTCAATCTCTTTGCTACAGTCTGTGATTGCACGTCCGACCTGTCTCCCCAGCCCTACACAGTGCCCAGCACGCAGAAATGCTCAGTAAGTGTGGTGAATCCATAAGAGGGTCCACCAGGCCTCTGGAATCCCACCTTCCACTAGGGGGAGCTCTCACCTTGGGCCACCTCCATGCTGGATGCTAGGAATTCGGTTTCCCTGGACAGAGCCCAAACCTATATCCCCTTCTCTTCTCAGCACAGCTGAAGCAGGCTGGGATTTTCAGAGGGCTAGGATGGGAGGGGGAGCCTTAGGGAAATGAACACATACCCTGTCTGGCTCACAGAGTTCAAGTTTCTCTTCTACCATGGTCGGCCCCACATGGGATTCCAGCAGGAGGGAGACAGGTTCAGGAAAAAAGGCTGGGATTTTAGCCTCTATCTCGACTCCCTGCTTCCACAGGACTTCTCTCAGGGGCTTTCACCCATCACCCCTCATGGACTCTGAGGCAACTTTGCCAAGAGAGGGAGGCAGCTGTCTCTATAAGGGCCCTTTCATCATCCTTACAATGAAAACAAAAACATGGCCACCTAGGTTTCTCTGGGGGATTGGATCCAGGACCCCCGGCGAACACCAAAATCTAAGCATGCTTAAGTCCCTTCTATAAAAAGGTGTCGTATTTGCCTATAATCTATACACATTCTCCCATACACTTTAAATCATCTCTAGATTGCTTGTAATACCTGGTACAATGCAAATGCTGTGTAAATAGTTGTAATACTGTGTTATTTAGATAACGATAAGAAAAAGGTGTGCAGGGTTAGTATAGGCACAACTATCCATTTTCTTTTTTTCTGAATGTTTTTGATCTGCAGTTGGTTGGCTCCATGGATGCAGAACCCACGGATACAGAGGGCTGACTGTATAATGAGCGAGTCTGGGAATGCACTCCTGTGGGCATTAGGAAAACCAAAGGCTAAACAGGGTGGGAGGTGGCGGGCAAGGCCTCACATGTGCCAGGGCCACAGTGAATAACTCTAGTTTTGTTCCCTTCAAATTGCCCTCTCTCCAGGTCCTACCCTCTCAACATCTGAGTGCAACTTTCATTGTCACCGTGGGCCTTGCCTGATCCATCTGGAAGGTCCCGCCCTGGTGGAAGAAATACTAGTGGAGAGAAAATGAGACATGGAGATAAGCAAAGGGAAATCCAAGGAGGAGAAATTGGCCTCAAGTCTCCGGTACACCAGGCACTGTGCCAGGTGCCTTTGCTGATTTGGGGCATATTTGATCCTCACATGGAGCCTGCAAAATGAGATAATGTTATCCCTGATGAGCAAGATAAAGCTCAGAGAGGTTAAGTGATTTATGCAGGATCATCCAGGTAGTCCGTGGCCGAGGACACTGAGACCCCTGCCTGTGTGCCGCTCTCCCTGCCTCAGGCTGTGGGGTCTTAGTACTCTTCATCTCTCACTTGGCAAGGGCCTGCCATTCTCCCTTTCATCCCTTATCAGACATGGCCCTGCCTACCTCCTCCCCAAACAGGGGGCCCTGGTTGCTTTGTCTCTGAGCCTCCCCTTGACAGCTGTGAGGAAGGGGCCTGGTGCTGGCCCCAGCTGGAGCCCTGGCATCAAGCCCCCAGACACTCTCTGGTTACACCGTAACAAATCGGTTCCCCCACTCCCAGCCTGTAGGCTTGAGGGCAGGCCCAGTCACCTGCAGGCAGCCGGGCCTGGCTGTGAGAAGGGCCTGGGCCAGGGCTGGAGTGTGAGGCCTGGGAGAGCTGGAATCAGTGTGGGAGTGGGTGAGGGGCCTCCAGAAAGCAATTCCTGCCCGCCAGGTTCCATGCTGGGCGCTGTCCTTGCAGTGATCCTGGGAGGTTGACTGTGTGCCTCTTGCTCTACTGCAAGAGGGCGGTGTAGTCAAGTCAGCTGTCCACAGCTAGGCCCGCCACAGCTGGACTTGGGTCCGGTTGACCACTGAAGTCTCTTTGTCCTGTGAGGTCATCAGGCCTGGCCCCCTCTCAGTGGCTTCCCTGGGAGAGCCTGCACTCAGTCCTGGCTCAGGCTGCAAGGATGGCCTCTGGGGTTCACACCAGTGACATCCCTGAGCCTCAGCTCTCTCACCTGTCACATGGTCACAGCGCATCTGGATTTCCTGTCCCTCAGACTGAGACAGTGAAATCCGTAGTTAGGAGATAAACACAGACGGGTTCATTCTGGGTCGTGTGCCATCGGGGGCAGGTCGTGTGCTATCAGGGCTTCTTTGCTTTTCCAGGAACAGCTGTACCTGATTCACTAAGGCCTCATGGTCAGGGAGCCCAAAGAGAGTTGGGTCACACCCAAGTAGCCAGCAATCTTCACCTGCTTCTCCTGACCACACCCCTCTCAGCCAGATGTCAGTGTTCCTGAAACCCAGGCTTCCCTCAGAGCGGGAAGGGAGCCCAGACGTCATATCCTGCTTTACAGTGTGCTCCCTTGCCCTACTCATTGTGCCTTGTTCAGTCAGACAAACATGTACCTCATAGCTCTATGTGCCAGGCTTTGTGCCGGGTGTGAGGGACTTGCCCCCTGGCTAATGGAGGAGTCATACACGTACACAAATGAGTACCCTGTTTTGTGATTCATGCTATAAGAGAGGTCTATTCCTACAGAGGAGGGGGCCTTCTGAACAGGGTTTTGATAGCATAATAGGAGTTCACCATGAGAAGAACATTGTAGGGTAAGGAGTGCTACTGGAGCACGTGTGTCAAACGTAGGGTATATGAGGGAAATTCCAAGTATTGGATATGGCTGGGAAATAGGCTGCAAAGGGAGAAAGACAAGGAATCTGGAGGGCTTGGAGGAGGGGGCAGAGCATGCTCAGAAGTTTAGATGTTTTTTTTTTTTGAGACAGAGTTTCACTCTTTTTGCCCAGGCTGGAGTGCAGTGGCACGATCTCGGCTCACCGCAATTTCCACCTCCCGGGTTCAAGCGATACTCCTGCCTCAGCCTCCTGAGTAGCTGGGATCACAGGCATGTACCACTATGGCTGGCTAATTTTGTGTTTTTAGTAGAGACAGAGTTTCTCCATGTTGGTCAGGCTTGTCTCAAATTCCTGACCTCAGGTGATCTGCCCGCCTCGGCCTCCCAAAGTACTGGGATTACAGGCCTGAGCCACCATGCCCAGCTGAGGTTTAGATTTCTAACAGGTGATATTAGGTAATAGTAATGCCCTCTCTCCTGCTGCCCCTCCCTAGGGATGGAGACACCGTCTTTCTCATGAGCTGGACTGACCAGGACTCTCCTGGAGTCACCTCCTCCAGAGCTCCCGAGGGCAGCCACTTGGCCCTTATGCCTCTGAAGCTGTCTTGGGTTGGTCTGCCCTCTGCTTGTCTCCCCTGATGCAGGCCAATTAGGTGCTTGCAGGGAGCCAGGAGCTCAGAACAGGCTGGGTGTTTGGACTTGGTTCCTGGAGGTCAAATTGGCTGGAGGAAGGGCTGACCTTCCTCTGATGACCAGAGAGGCAAAGGCTGGAGGCAAGGCATCCTGGCTAACCCTCCTATGTTCAGAAGGTCTGGGGGCAGAGTCCAGCAGTCTCACTGCTGGGGGTGCTCCCAAGTCTTGAACGTTATTGTTATGTTGAAGCCCAACTGTGAGAACCCAGGACCACATCCACAGGGACAGGAAGCTTCTGATTGCACAGGCTGGAGCTGCAGGCCTTCTGACACACCCTTCATGCTCAGGGATCAACAGTGGCCATCTCTGCACATCTGTGGCCTCGGCATCAGGCTAAGCTCCTCAGCCTGCCCCCCCCCGCCCCCCGCAAGCCCTAGCCAGGCCCATGTTTTGCCCCACACGTGCCTTGCTGGGTGTATCCAGCTTTCTCTGTTTCCATCTCAACATCTCATTTCCATTTCATCTTCCCAGAACTCCAGCTGGGGTGGCTGCTGCACCCTCACATGCCGGGGTTGTGGGAATCTCTCCTCCCCTTGCTCAGGAGGGGACATACCCCTCTCCTCTCCTCCTCAGTTTAGCTCATACAGAGGGGCCTCTTTCAAGTGCTTTTCTCTGTTCCAGGGTGGTGAGGAAACCCACCTAGAGGCTCAAAACCGAAAGAGACACAGAGTTCTTTCCTTGGCTCAGACTCAGCCAGGGTTCTGTCCTCTCCTCCTCTTAGTCTATAGGGCTAGGAGGGTAAACGCTGTAGCTACAGCCTGAGGTGGCCCTGGGTGGGCTCTGCACTGGAGCTGCTGGGAGCCCCCTGCATCTCAACCTGTTCTTTGGGTTGGGCTCCTAGTCACTCCCTCTAGCTTGGACTGGACTGTACTTCAGCCTATGGCTGTTCTTGTGGGCCCCTCAGTGTAAAAAGCCTTTTCCCCGGCTGGGCACAGTGGCTCACACCTGTAATCCCAGCACTCTGGGAGGCTGAGGCTGGCAGATCACCTGAGATCAACAGTTTGAGGCCAGGCTGGCCAACATGGTGAAACCCCAATTCTACTAATAATACAAAAAAAAGCTGGCAGGGGAGATACCATGATCACGAAAGTGGAAAAAAGAAAAAAAAAAAAGCTGGGGGTGGTGACGGGCACATAATCCCAGTTACGGGGGAGGCTGGTGCAGGTGAATTGTTTGAATCCGGGAGGTGGAGGTTGCAGTGAGCCAAGATCGCACTTTTGCACTCCAGCCTGGGGGACAGGGCAAGGCTCCGCCTCAAAAAAAAAAAAAAAAAAAAAAAAAGCCTTTTCTCCTTGGTCACACAGAATTTGCTCTGTTTCTGAACTCAGGTGGAGGTCATCTTGAAATCTCCTTCTTCAGACCTCCTGGATGGAGGATGGAGGCCCTGGGCTCTGCAGTCCTGCCCTCTTTCCTCCCTTGCCCGACTTCGAGTCCATCTGCCTGGAGCAGACGTAAGTGATGTAAAGTGCTTAGTACAGTGTCTGGCACATAGTCAATATGTAATACATGGTTCCTATTTTTGTTATTAGCTATTCAATAAATGGAAATGGATGAAGTTGCTGCTGATGGTGATGGTGATGATGTCAGCACATCCCCCGTCCCTGGGATCTTGGCTGCTTCACCTGTGCTGGCTCTCTGGGCCAAGTTAAACCTGTGGTCACATTATCATAATATCAATTATAGGTTGCATGTGCTTTTACTTAAATTATTTTCATTGACACCCCCACCCTTTTGCCTCTGTTGACAGGTGGTAACTGGAGCTCAGAGAAGGGTAGTGAAATGCTCAGGGTCACACAGCTCACTGATGAAGGAGGTGAGGGGGGAACCCAGGCATCCTGGTTCTCAGTGCAGTGCCTGGGGCCATTTTCATGCCCCCCACTGCCTCCATCTCTCAGTTTATCTTCAGAGGAAGAAAGTTCAAGTTTGAGCTGGCCACCTTCCTAGCTGTCTAATCTTGGGCACGCCACTCAAACCCTCTGAGCCTCGATATTTTCATCTGTGAAATGGAGTCACAACAGGACTGCTGCTGGGCATGAGTGAGGTAATACTGTATGTTAGAGCATGGGGCCTGTGGACAGTCGGTGCTTAGTGAGCATTGGTTCCTGAGGGCAGGGACACACCTGCTCCTGAGGCAGACCTGCCAGGTAGCCAGGACTCAGATCCCTGCTCTCATCCTGCCTGTTGGCCTCTCTCGTCCCTACTCTCAGCTTTCCTTAGTCCCTTCACCATCATGATCCATGGGCCACACCCCCCAGCTGGTCTAGGCCTGTGCAGGCCTCAGGATGAGGAGCCAGAGCTTGTGTGTGTGTGTGTGTGTGACTGTGACTCCCTTTGGGAAGGGTTGAAGACTGTCACGTCCCACTTCACTTCTGGAATGCTCTCTCCAATGTCACCAGCACCCTCGCCCCATCACTCCCTGCCCTCCACACCTTGAGTTGTCATCAGGAGGAAGAAAGAACCTGAGCGAGGCTGACTCTGAGCCCCCCTACAAGGTCAGGCCCAGCTGGAGAGAGTTACTGGGATTTCACGCACATTCCTGCGGGGAGAGGGGCTATCTCCCTGTTAGGGACCCTGCCCTGCAGGGACCTGACCCCCAGTCCTCCTGAAGGGGGTGGGTGATCTGTCACGCACCCAGCTTGCCCACCCCATCTGGGTCCCCTCTTCCCTCTCCTCTGCCAGCTCCAACTCTTTCCTCCCTATCTGCTTCTCACAAAGGGCTTCCGTAATGAGGGAGGAAAAAAGCACCAAATCTGCAAAAGCACAAAGTGCAGCGGGAAAGTCACGACTGGACTCTCCCCTCTCCAGCAGTGTGACCTCAACTGTGCTGAGCCTTAGTGTTTTATAAAAGGAGGAAAGGGGGCTGGGTGCAGTGGCTCACGCCTGTAATCCCAGACTTTGGGAGGCCAAGGTGTGCAGATCAACTGAGGTCAGGAGTTTGAGACCAGCCTTGCCAACAGGGAGAAACCCCGCCCCTACTAAAAATATAAAAAATTAGCCAGGCGTGGTGGTGGGCGCCTGTAATCCCGGCTACTCGGGAGGCTGAGAAGGGAGAATCACTTGAACCCGGGAGGCAGAGGTTGCAGTGAGCCGAGAGATCGTGCCACTGCACTCCAGTCTGGGTGACAGAGTGAGATACTGTCTCAGAAACAAAACAAAACAAAATAAAAACAACAAAAAAGGGAGAAAGTATAGAAATAAGTGAGGTAAGCATGTGAGAGCCTTGCACTGAGCAGTGCCCAGAAATCATAGGAACAGAGGTGGGGTGGGGTGGTGATGGTGGCAGTGATGGTGGTGATGATGGTGGCAGTGATGGTGGTGGTGATGGTGGTGGTGGTGATGGTGGTGTTGGTGACAGTGTTAGTGTTGCTGATGCTATTGGTGTTGGTGGTAGTGATGGTGATGGTGTTGGTATGATGGTGGTGGTGGTGATGGTGGTGGTGGTATGATGGTGATGGTGGTGGTGTTATGATGGTGGTGGTGATGGTGGTGGTGTTATGGCGGTGGTATAATGGTGGTGGTGGTGATAATGGTGGTAATAGTGGTGATGGTGGTGGTGTGATGGGGGTGGTGTGATGGTGGTGGTGATAATGGTGGTGGTGGTGGTGGTGGTGGTGTGATGGTGGTGGTGATAATGGTGGTGATAATGGTGGTGGTGGTGGTGTGATGGTGGTGGTGATGGTGGTGTTTGTGATAGTGTTGATGGTATGGTGATGGTGGTGGTGATGGTGGTGGTGTGATGGTGGTAGTGTGATGGTGGTGGTGATAGTGGTGATGGTGGTGTTGATGGTGGTGATGGTGGTGGTATGATGGTGGTGGTGGTGATAGTGGTGATGGTGGTGGTGATGGTGGTAGTGATTGTGGTGGTGTGATTGTGGTAGTGTGATGGTGGTGGTGATGGTGGTGGTATGATGGTGGTGGTGGTGATAGTGGTGATGGTGGTGGTGATGATGGTGATGGTGGTGGTGATAGTGGTGGTGATGGTGGTGGTGATGGTGGTGGTTATAGTGGTGATGGTGGTGGTGATGGTGATGATGGTGATGCTAGTGGTGTGATAATAGTGTTAGTGGTGGGGTGATGCTGGTGATGTGGTGATGATGATGATGGTAGTGGTGGTGATGCTGGTGCTATGATTATGATGGTTGTAGTAGAGGTGGTGGTAGTGGTGGTGATGGTGGTGGTTATAGTGGTGATGGTGGTGGTGATGGTGGTGGTGATGGTGATGATGGTGATGCTAGTGGTGTGATAATAGTGTTAGTGGTGGGGTGATGCTGGTGATGTGGTGATGATGATGGTGGTAGTGGTGGTGATGCTGGTGCTATGATTATGATGGTTGTAGTGGAGGTGGTGGTGGTGGTGGTGCTGCTGGGCCGGCTGCATGAAGATGAGCACCAGACTCTTCCAGTACCAGCAGGATTCTCCTTCATCTTGGAGCCACTGTCCAGCACCCAGCAGGAAGGCTGGGCAGAGCAAAGGGCCTGAGACTGTCCCTGCAGAAACCAAACATCACTGGTTTGGGGTCCTTGTCCCCCGAAGAGCTATATAAACAGCCATTCCAGACCATTCCAGGGTCCCAGATGATGAAACCCTTGGGGTGGAGCTCAGGAAGCTGCCTGTGTAGGGAGGGCCATTGGAGTGTCTCGGGTCTTTGTCAGGCTCTCCAGCCACCTTCCCTCCCTCAGCTGCTGGCCACTGCTCAGGGATTCCCCACACCCATGAGGCTTCCATTTTCCCCAAGGGTGGGGGAACCTCCTCTCATCTAGGCTGGCAGGACTCCAGCACTCCTGGCCTCCTTTCCTGGGGCTCGGGTCGAGGCTGGAGCAGGAGGGCATGGGTGGCAACAGCGTTAGAGTAGCCAATTTGGACTCCTGAATCACTGACACTGCATGCAGAGTCAGAAAGATGTGAGTTCAAGGCCTGCTGAGACAACCCCTGAGCATTTGGGAGTTGGACCACAGCATTGGATTCAAAAGCAGGCTCCAGGCCAGGTGCAGTGGCTCATGCCTGTAATTCCAGCACTTTGGGAGACTGAGGTAGGTGGATCACTTGAGGTCAGGAGTTTCAGACCACCCTGGCCAACATGGTGAAACCCCATCTCTACTAAAAATACAAAAATTAGCCTGGCGTGGTGGCAGGCGCCTGTAATTCCAGCTACTTGGGGGCTGAGACAGGAGAATCCTTGAACCCAGGAGGCAGAGGTTGCAGTGAGCTGAGATCATGCCAGTGCACTCCAGCCTGGGTGACAAGAAGGAAACTGTCTCAAAAAAGCAAAAACAAAAACAGGCTCCACCCACAAGGCATGGTCTGGAGCTGGGTGGAAAGGAAGAAGGAAACTGTATTTGGGCTAGTGAGAGTAGGAAATAGCCTAACTGCCCCTCTCCCCACCCCAACATCCATACTGCCCCAGGTCTCAGAAACAGCCTGTCCCCCAAGCCCCCTGCCCCACTCGCCCCACCAAGACAGGATCTCCCTGGATGATTTGAGGGGTGGCCTGGGGAGGGGCCGCACTTCCAGCTCTTTCCGCTCTTCCCTTGCTCCCCATCTCAAAAAGATTTGGCTCTTGGGGGTCCTCAACAACCCCCATCCCCCCCCACTGGCCTCCCTGATCCTGCCAGCTTCAGCTTCTTGCTACGACAGTCACTGACAATGAGGACAAGTTGTTCTTCCACTTTATTTCACCTGGGACAAGATGAGCATTTTTTAAGAGGAATGTTACCAGGAAAATAAGAAAAACAGAAAATATGGAAACACAGGAATGGCGGTTTGTAGAGCACCTATTTCTTCTCCTGAGATAATTGATCATCCAGCCACAGACTCGCTGGAAATCTCTGAAGGTCAGCACTGCCTTCAGAGTTTGTGCGACTCAGGAGGAAGTGAAGTTCCGGCCACTGAGGGTGTTCTAGGTGGGCTTTGGGGTCTCTTTGGTGGGAAATGACCTTGAAAGCTCATTGCATCATGATAATCCTTTACACTGGCACGGAAGCTCACAGTTTACAAATGGTTTTCACCTGCATTCTCGTGTATTTGCTAAATCCTAGAAAACAGGCCGAATATGGGTTGATAGTACTATTTTACAGATGAGAAAACCGAGGCACAAGAGCAAAGTGGCTTTTCCAGAGTCACGTAAGTGGAGTGTGAGGTTGCTGTGCTTTTCTCTTGGATTCTGAGCCTTGCTGAGGCACAGCTGCTCCAACTTCAGGGCACCCACGTTTCTTAGTCTGGCATGGAAAGCCCACCCCCACCCACTTGCCTCTTGCTTGTCTGTTTACCTTCTTCTTCCAGGTAGGTCCACTTTTGCAGGGCACTTAGAAAGTAGGCAGAGGTGATTCTGGAGTTAATGAGCCATCAGCAGGGGAAGTGGAAGCATCACTCGCCCAGGATCACATCAGCAAAACAGACCCACCCCCCACCCAGGAGGGAATGGGTGGAGGAGGGGACCTGAAAAGCTTAGAATTCCCAAAGCAAAGAGCCAGGAGCTGAGGGGCCGCCTTTTTCCCTGGGGTGATGGAGGTTGACAGTTGAGCTGTCTGTCCATCTGAGCAGGGGCCCTCTGTCCTCCCAGGACCCCACACTATGGCCTCAGGTCCTTGTGGAAAATCCCCCAAATTGAGTATATATTGGATAACCTCAGCATGGTCTGAAGTAATTAAAACAAGAGGGGATTTAGACATGCAAATGCTTCTGTTAAAATAAAGTTAAACCCTGTGGAGTTTCTCCTAGCCTTGGCAAGGTGGAAGGTACAGATCCACCCTCCTCAGGCAGAGCTCTGGATTGAAGTGTGCGTTTGTTTTTTGAGGGGGTTGGAGACAGGATGAGCTTCCATACGTTGGGGTGACTGAAAACTCAGGGAATCTGGGGACCTTCAAGACTGGAACATACTTATGGATGTGGTGGGGGACTGGAGCAGTTTAGTTCTGGCAAGTTCCATGAGCAGCACCACGGGAAGCTTCAAATCAGGGCACAACAACCTCAAGAAGAGAAATGGGGACAGCTGGCCTCCAGGTCCTTGTTGAGGAAAAGCTGGATCTGACTGGGATAGGGGGTGGCTGTGGGCTGGGTGGGGCGGCGTGGACATGGGGATTCCTGAGCACAGGCGGTGGGCATTGCATCTCGCTTGCCCCTCACTGCAGCCCTGGGGGTCTCAGGCGTTATTGTCTCCATCTTACACCCCTTGCCCCAAATCACTAAGAGACAGACTTGATGATTAAACACAGGCCTTCATGACTCCAAGACTGGGCCCACCGCCCCACATTTGTGTATGTCTAGGCTGTGCTTTGAGATCCCAGAGCACTACCTCAAGCCAGACTGTGGATGCTCAACACATTTATTTTATTTTATTTTATTTTATTTTATTTTATTTTATTTTATTTTATTTTATTTTTTGAGATGGAGTCTCGCTGTTGCCCAGGCTGGAGTGCAGTGGCACAATCTCAGTTCACCGCAACCTCTGCCTCCTGGGTTCAAGTGATTCTGCTGCCTCAGCCTCCTGAGTAGCTGGGATTACAGGTGCATACCACCACGCCCGTCTAATTTTTGTATTTTTAGTAGGGACGGGGTTTCACCATGTTGGTCAGGCTGGTCTTGAACTCCTGATCTCATGATCCACCTGCCTCACTTAACACATTGAATAAGATATAAGCCAATGGAAAACTGAGCCACGATGGCACTTTGTTTCTTTCTAAGGGGTGGTTCGGGACAGCATAAAGAGCACTTGGCTTGGAGTCAGAAGGCCTGGATCCAAGTTCTGAGTCCTCTGTTCACCGCCCTGTGTCCCCTTGGGCAAGGCACTGAACCTCCCTGGGTCTCGGGTAAATCATCAGCTAACTAGGCTTGGGCAAACCTGCCCCTTGCTAACCTCCCCTGGGTGACGAGGATCGTGGCGCTGAGGTCCCCTTCCTGTAGGCTGAGGGGCCTGGTCTATTCTAGTTACTGTTGGCAACATTTACATGGCGATCTGTGCTCCTTCCCAGTGCTGTGTATTCTACAACCTGTCCAGACCACTACCGTTTTACAAAATCATTTTCCATAGCATCTTTTCCAGGAAGTCTTTCCTCATGAGTCCGGCCTGCCTCTGATGATGACATTTGATACCAAACACCGTTCCCACGAGCTCAGGTTTCACCCAACCTGGGGCATTTTCTGATTCCTGGGTGTACAAAAACCTCTATGGGGCCTGGGATCCCCTGTGGAGTTAGGCTGGTGCAGTCTCCCTCTCCTGGGCATCCTCCTGCCCTGATGCCAGGGCATATATGGCTCTGCCCTTCACAGTTTCTATGTCAGTAGACAGAAGGCAGGGTTGCAAAATGGTTAGAGACATAGTTTCTGTGGCCAGACTGCCTAGGTTTAAAGCCCACCTCCTCAATGGCTAACTGTGGGACCTTGGGAGTTCATGTCTTCATGTCCCTGTGTAGGGGTTGATAGTAATAATACCTACCTCCGAGGATGGAGTTGAGGACTGAGTGTTATAAAGTACGTTGAACGGTGCCTGGTACTTAGGGAGTGATATTGTAAGTCTTAACTTTTATTAAAATATCTTGAGTCACTTTGCAATTTCCAAACATCATATTAATGTGAAGAATTCTTACTGTTAGGCTCCTGGGACTCAATTTCCCCATTTGAGGGTTGGGGAGAATGATCTTGGAGGTTCCTTCTGGTTCTAATGGTCTGTAATTCTTGAATAGGAAGTTAGACCTCTTGCTTGGGGTTTGCATGAGTTGAACTACAGGGGCGAAGGAATAGGGCATGGAATAGGACACCCGTGAGCCCAGGCTTTGGAAGGGAGAACTTGACCTCTGGGAGATGACAGCAGAAAATAAGAGGAGGCAGCGTGTTTCAGAGGGAGAGCCTTCCCAGTCAGGGGGCCTTGGGTATGGTCCTTAGCCCAGAGCCTGCACCAGCCAGCTGGTGGCTCCAATTCCCATTGGGGCTTGGGCATGTTTTCAGAAAGAGTATCATGTGAGAGACCTATGGTTTTCATTGATCAAGCCCCCAAATCTTCCTGGGGTGAACAGATACTTCTGTGAGAAAACCCTGGAGACAGACAGCCCCAATCTTTCTTGGTGGGGGGAGGGTCTGTCCTCACCACCCCACACTCCTTACGTGGGCTGTGAGAGGAGACATGGGGAGCCTGCTCCCACCATGGTTTTCCCTGGAGCCCCTTCTCTGCTCCCCTCTCGTAGGGGCTTGGAGTGTTTGTTTTGTTAGCAGGGCAGCTCCTTCACTTCTCTGCAGGGGAGGGCAGAGCGGGTCACTCTCACAGTGAGGGGATGCGACTATGCCCACCCCAAATCCCCCATTCCCACTGCAGCTGCCGCACACCAGACTTCTCTGGAAGCTTCCCTTGGCCACTATCACCCCAGGCACCTGGGCTCAGGATCAATTGCAGTAGATAGTGGAGATGGAGTGGGGCGTGGTGATTCATCACTGTCAGGGCTGTCTAGGAGCTCCGGGGCAGACCTGCTACCCAGCCCTGCTGCTTTGTCTTCAGGAGCAACTCAGAAGAGGCTGCCAGGCTCCCATCTTCCATCACCCAGGCTCTTTGTTCCATATGCAAAGAGGAGTCATGGAATCCGAGAGGCAAAGGGCCTTGCTCAAGGTCACCTGGTGAGAAGCGGCAGGGCTGGGTGCAGAGCCCAATCCCGTGCCTCCTAGCCCAGGCCTCTTGCCAGCATGTTGCCTCCCTCCTGTCCGCTGCTATCTAGCTCTCACCGCCTGCCCTTCCCTCCCAACCCGTTAGAGTCAACAAGGAAAATCCCACTTGGTGTGGCCTTCTTGTCATAAATCCCCCAGGAAATTTCCATTGCTTAGGGTCAATTGTGGGGACCAGAGGAAGGTTCCCCAGTGAACCCTACCCGGTGTGGTCACCATGGCACCTAGGCCTCATGCCAGCCACTCTGTTGTGCCTCGGGACTCATTGTTTCCTGATGGCTGGCCTGTCCTTCCTGTTCCTCTGGGGTTCCTCTGGGGTTCCCTCAGAGCACGTCTCCTCCCCTCCTCCTTTGGCTCCACCCATCTGCCCCAGCCTCTCCAGTGCCTCCTAGACCACCGGAACAGGGGTCTCTACTAGGAGTTCCCCAGCCTGGCTGACCGGATACACACCAACGCTTCCTCTTGAGCTCCAGGGAATACATAACAATGGGCCTTCAAACATTCCTTTTTGTTTTTTTGAGATAGGGTCTCAATCTGTCTCCCAGGCTGGAGTGCAATGGCACAATCTTGGCTCACTGCAACCTCTGCCTCCGAGGTTCAAGTGATTCTCCTGCCTCAGCCTCCTGAGTAGCTAGGACCACAGGCGCCTGCCACCATGCCCAGATAAATTTTTGTATTTTTAGTAGAGATGGGGTTTCTCTGTGTTAGCCAGGATGGCAAACATTCTTTTTCAAAAGCCTAGGAACCTTTCAAAACCCTACATTTCTGATAGTCATACGAAAAAGTGCTCAACATCCTTAGTCATCAGGGAAACACAAATTAAACCATAATAAGATACCACTATGCCCTTGACAGAAAGGCTAAAAGCTAAAAGGATGGATGACATCAAGAGTGGGCAAGAAGCAGCCGTGGGAACTCTCATATGCTGTTGGTGGGGCGACACTGGCACAAGCACTCTGGAACACCGGCGGTATCTACTAACCCTAGTTCCACTCCCAGCAGAAATGAAGATGATGGGCCCAAAAGTTACATATGAGAATGTTTGTAGCAACTTTACTCATAACTGTCCCAAACTGGAGACCGCTCACACCCCCACTGATGGTAGAAGGGAGAGGCACACTGTGGCCTGTTCTCACTTTGGGATAATAATACACAGCAGTGGACCATCGCTGTGAAAGAGCTGCAAAAATAGTACCCTCAATTCCATTCTATGAATAGAATAGACTAGGTATGACTTCATTTCTGTGAAGTTCCAGAATGGGGGTCACGCCTGGGAGGGAGCACGAATGAGCCTCTGTCTTTATCCGGGGGTGGTGACATGGGTGTGTACAAATGGAGCTGAACCCCTAAGATCTGTGTGCTTTACTGTTGTTACGGTATTCCTCAATAAAAAAAAAAGCGTGAAAACTAAAAATAACAAAGTACCAAACTTCACACAGGATCCTGGTAAGTAAAGATGATCACAGTGGAGACCTATCCTCTCGCTTCCTGTGTCAGGCGGCTCCTGGGGCATTTCTGTGGATGACATGGTAGAAAGCACTGGAAGCCTTTGCTCTGGGGTGAATGTGGGCTCACATTCCTGCAGCTGGCCTCAGTGCCCCCTGCATGAGGGTGGCCCAGTGTGGGGATCCCAACCCAGCCCTGCCCTGAGGGACACAGCCCAGCTCCTGCAGGCCCGGGCTCCTCCAACAGGCTGGTGGGTCAGCAGGCTGGTGCGAAATGACGCCAATCAGAGAGAAAGAAACTAAGGGGTGGTGCTCACCACGTAGCCAGGAAGGAACAGGGCTGGGATCCTACCTGGAACTTGGCAAGTGTCTTACTACTTGATGTTGTTTCCATGATGAGTTCTGTTTCCCTGCTGAGGGCAGATATACAGTGGTGAAAATAACAGTAAGCAAGAATACTATCCTAGCTCAACACAGGTGAGCATTTGGTCTGTTTTAGGTGTTCTGTTGAGTGCTTTACGAGGAGTCAATTCTCCTTTAATCCTTACAGCCATCTGTGGCAGGTATCCTTATTACCTGCTTTACAAAGACCTTACTCTGTATAGGAACTGTCTTCATTCATCTCAGCAGTCTACTCACATAGGTTGAGAAATAAAGTTCAGGGAAGGCAGGTACCTTGCCGAAGGTCTGCAGAGCTGATAAGTGGTGGAACCAGGGATTAATCAAGGTCAGTTTGACTCTGAAGATCTCTTTCCTTTCACCAGGTTTTCCATAAATGTCTGCTGTGGACTAAACTGATGGAATCAGTCTCCAAAAGGAATGGCAGAGGCTGAAATGCTGACCCTCATCGCCAAGATAAAACATTGCAGAGGTGCATGAAAATTATATTTGGGGGTAAATAGGCAGATGTACCCAAGTACAGAGCGAACACCTGCTTAGAGGTAGCACACATTAAAACAACTCAAAGGTTTACTTGCCCATCCAAATCATCCATCTATCCATCCATCCATCCATCCCCCTTCCTATCCCCAAGAAGTTTAACCACCAGGATTGAGCCCCTGTGTGTCCCATGCCAACCTCCTGAGGTCAGATGGGTTGGCTGTGCCCACTGTGCAAAAGCAGGTAGGCCAGGTTCAGGGAGGACACACAGACAATGCCTCACTCCTCCATTCTGAGGGCCAGCAGTATTTAATCCCTGGCCCTCAGAATGACAGGAAGATGGCTGTGTGTGTGTGTGTGTGTGTGTGTGTGTGTATGTGTGTGTGTTCCCTCAGGAATACCTGGAATAACGGGGACTTTTAAAAAAATAGACTTAAATTTGTTTATTTTTAAAATATTTATTTATTTATTTTTTGAGATGGAGTCTCACTCTGTCACCCAGGCTGGAGTGCAATGACATGACCTCAGCTCACTGCAACCTCCACCTTCCAGGTTCAAGTGATTCTCCTGCCTCAGCCTCCCGAGTAGTTGGGACTACAGGCGGCCACCATGCCTTGCTAATTTTTTATATTTTTAGTAGAGACGAGGTTTCACTATGTTGGCCAGGCTGGTCTCGCACTCCTGACCTCAGGTGATTTACCAGCCTCGGCCTCCCAAAGTGCTGGTATTACAGGTGTGAGCCACCACACTTGGCTAACATACTTTGTTTAAAGAGCAATAGGCTCACAACAAGATTGAGTGGAAGGTACAGACAGTCTATGAGAAATTGACTCCCCACCTCTACATAGGTATGACCTCTCCCACTATAAAAAATCCCATACTAAAAGGAAAAAACATCCTACACCAAAGGGCTCCATTTGTGGTAGTTGGTGAACCCACACTGACACACTGAGAGCGGTCCATAGGTAACTGGGGTTGTTTGATGTTGGTGTGAGGGCTTGCTCTGAGCTGGCCATTGTGATCACGCTTTCCCATAACTACTGATCAATGGAGTCAAGACTTGAACCCAGGTTTGCCTGACTATGAAGCACAGGCTCCTAACCGCTGTGTTGCCAAGTGGCCTGATGACAATAGCATAGGGTTAAATATCTGAAAAACATCCTCCATCTTCCAATATTTGAAGGACTCTCCCAGGAAGACCAGATGGAGTTATTCTGTGTAGCTTCCCAGGGAAATGCCTAGACCAATGGGTGAAGCAAAGGGGAGGGAATTTTTGTCCGCATAGAAGGGTAGCCCTGTGACATCAGGGCTTACCTTGAGAGGTAACAAACTGCCTAGCACCAGAGGCTGGGCACATTTGGAGGAAAACCCCCTACCCTGGGGAAGGTTGGGCTGCACCACCCGAAAGTCTCTTTATTTTTATTTATTTTAAGACATAAGATCTCACTCTGTCACCCATCCTAGGGTGCAATGGTACAATTAGAACTCACTGCAGCCTCCAACTCCTGGGCTCAAGTGATCCTCCCACCTCAGACTTCCAAGTAGCTCAGACTACAGGTGTGTCCCACACCTGGCTAATTTTTTAATTTTTTTGTAGTGGAAGTCTTGCTATGCTGCTCAGGCTAGTTTCAAACTTCCAGCCTCAAGTAATCCTCCCACCTCAGGTTCCCAAAGTGTTGGGATTACAGGCAGGAGCCACCACACCCAGCTGAAAGGTCTCTTTTGACTCTCACTTTGATCAGTTCAATTTGGTTCCGCCTCTATTGAGCACCCACTCTGTGCTAGCTCTGGGCTGGGTGCTGGGGAAGAGTAAGACATGATCCTGGTGCTCGCTTCGGCAGCACATGTACTAAAATTGGAACGATACAGAGACGATTAGCATGGCCCTGTGCAAAGATGACACGCAGATTTGTGAGGCATCACATTGAAAACGAAAAAGACAAGATCCCAGCCCTCAAGGGGCTGCCAGCCTAGGTTGGAAGGCAGCTTGTGTAGTTCTGTTACTTGCTGTCCCTTTTTGCCTTGGACGCCATGGGGGCTCTCAGGGATGAGGGTCCCAGGACTGTTGCAAAATGAAAAGGAGCTGGCTACTGAGGGGAGGGTGGGTGTAAGCAGGAGGTCAGGTTGGGGGACCCTGGCCAGCTGGTTTCTGGGTCAGTCATCCCCAAGGAGGTCTTTACTTGCTGTGGAATGGAAGAGGCCTTTGTTAGGGACCTTAGGGCCCATCCTCAGGCAGAGAGTGGAGGGCTCAAAGAGCACAGGCCCTGCTACCCTCCCCTTCCACCTCTCTCAGAGTCCTCCCTCATCTGCCTAACAGGGATACAGGGGAACTGTCGCCTTCCTTCATGAAGCACTTTCACTTCTCCTAGGTTGACAGCATCATGGAGCAAGAGGCTCCATTCAGCGAGGGCCTATGGGACCTCCTGCCTGGGCTTTTTCATAATCCCTCTTCCCCTTTTGGCAGGTGCCCAGGGTCCAAGGGTCCATGGGTGGTCTAAACCCCAAAAACCTGCTCCATGAGGAGTACGGATGTGGCTCCACCCTGCCCCTACTTGCCTCAGGTGGTGACCTCCATTGCAGCCACTGTCATCCGGGATCCCAAGTGTCACAGGTGATGATGATGATGAATATGAAGATGATGGATGACAACTAATGATGACGACAATAAATAGTATTAATTGGCACTCAAACCCCATGTGTATTAACTCATGGAATCACCCAACTTCCCACCCCTTCAGTTTCATTTTCCTATCCCAAGACCCACCTCTTCCTCACGACTGACACCTGAGGTGGCCTCTGCCTCCATGCTGGCTGTCCATGGGAATCTCCGGGGTAGCATATTAAAAATGTCTGTTACCGGGCACGGTGGCTCACGCCTATAATCCCAGCACTTTGAGAGGATTGCTTGAGGCCAGGAGTTCAAGACTAGCCTGAGTAACATAGGGAGACCCCTGTCTCTACAAAATAATAATAATAAATAATAAAACTAATTGGGCATGGTGGCAGGTGTCTGTAGCCTACTTGGGAAGCTGAGGCAAGAGGAATGATTGAGCCCAGGAGGTCAAGGCTGCAGTGAGCTGTGATTGTGCCACTACACTCCAGCCTGGGTGACAAAGCAAGACCTCATCTCAAAAAAAAGAAGCCCGTCCAGGCCCCAATCCCCAGAGGCTCTAACCCTATTGATATGGGGGGTGACCTGATTTTTAAAAATCCCCAGATGATTCTGGGGTGTAGCCTGGGTTAAGTTATCTGCGCTCAATGGGGCCTGTGATGTATGTTGATGATACCCTGTGGATGGTTCTCAAGCCAAGCAGCCAGGCTTGTGCCTTTCTACATGGAGCTCAGGATGAGTTTGGATGCAAAATTGCCAGCTTAGATGAGGCCCTAGCTCCTGGAGTGTGTGTGTGCTGTGGGAAGCATGGTTAGTAGAGGGGAGGCTGGGGTGAGGACATTGCCTGCAGTGTCTCATCTGGGAGTTGTTCTGGGGATAAGGAGTGGAACCACAGTCCCCCATAGAGAAGGACTTGGCCTGGTTCTGCCATCAAGCCTGTAAACCAGAAGAGAAAATAGCGTCTGGGGTCCAAGAAGCCAGCACCTAGGTAGAGCCTAAGGGCTGCTCTCCAAAGCGTCTCAAGGATGTGCTGGTAGAGCCTCCAGCTGTTGGCGCTGGTATAGAGGTGGCTCCAGAAGAAGGTCTAGCTGGTGTTCCCCTCAAGCGTTCAGAGGGCTTTCCTCCTCCAACTTTCCCACCCTTGAAAAATGTCCTTCTCATTGGACATTGAAGAACACTGGACATGAAAGGACACTGAAGAATGTCCTTCCCATTCTTCAAACCATGTCAGATACCACCTTTTCCAGGAAGTCTTTCCTGATGAGCCCCATCTGGCTCTGACAACTCCACTTAACACCAAATGTGGCTCCTGCAAACTCAGTTTGCATCCCCCTGGGGTTCTTGCTGCTTTGTGAGGGAACAGAAGCTCATACTAGATCTAACATCCCCCCAGGAGTCAGGCTGGTGCCACCCTTCCCATGGGTTCTTCCCCCCCTGCTGCTCTCAGGATGTGGCTGTGCCCTTGAGCATGTTGGCACATGCTTTCTGATGGTCTGGTTGGGCCAAATCTTAGTTTCTTCTCTAGATTTTAGCTCTCCATGTGCAGAATAAGTGTGTTGGAGTAGGATGATCTCTTTTAGAACAACTAACATAAGATGGCAAATTCTCAAGGCTACCTGAAATACTCTTAACACATCTCTGTCTGGAGAACTCCTACACATCCTTCAAGGCCCAGGTGAAATGTCACTTCAGACCCTCCCAAACAAAATGACCTATTCCCATCCTGTGCTACCCCAGCACTTTACACACAGCTCTGTAACAGCCTGTGGCCAGTACAGCACTGGCCATTTTGGAATCAGGCATACCCAGGGTTCTGAATTCTTTAGCCGGGATTCTGGGTGTGGCTGTCACTGCATTGCAGTCCCAGAGCAGCCAAAAACGTGTTGTAAATGAATACATGAATTCCTCAATTCATCAAGTTTATCTCCTTAACCATCTGCAACCATGAGTGGGTAGAATAGGGGAATAGAGAAAGGCCTCCATGGTCTCCAGAGAGGAGCTTCGTATGGGCCCACCAGCCAAGATAGGGATATGGTGGGCACATCCGAGGGGGACCTTATATACTCAGACAGCTGCTGCTTCCAGGCCTTTGGTCCTCTGCTCTGCTGAGGGTGGCGCTGGAGGGATGGAGGCAAGGGTTGAGGTTTGGGCAGGAGCCACAGCCTAGCAGAAAGCTTTTCCAAGGCCCAACTGGACTAGAAGACTAAGAGTGTGCCCCTGGATCCTTTGGGCCGGGATGTCTGTTAGGGGACAGCCTGGCACTGAGGCCTGGGGAAGCGACTGGGTCTGGCTTCCAGAGGGGTTGTGCCTGAGACTAATTGGCTTGCCCTCCTTCCGCTGCTGGAGAAAGTCTTGGCTAATTTGCCAGAACGCTCTAGTTAAATGCCAATTAGGACGTTCTGTCCACTGCTCTCTTCCAATATATTAATAATGTAATTAAGCATTTATTGCCTGCACAAATTAAAACTTAACTTAAACGGACAGCCTGGAAAACTGAGGAAGTGACCGCTTAAACAACCAATTTGCATCTCATTCGAATACCAACATCTAAACACAGCCCCTTCTAGGATGCTGGGATTGGCTTTCCAGAGGGGGCTCAGCCAGCTGCCAACAGCTGCTGGCTTCTCCTTCTGCATGCCTACTTCTGCCCATCCAGCCCCAATCCTGGGTGTGGAGGATGTGGCCTTGCCACCAGCGGGCAGGAGGGTTTTCTGCAAAGCACCCATCTTGGCTCTATCGTTCCTACCCCCTCCCTTTCCCAGGGGTCACTGGTGTGGATTTCAGTGAAAGGAGATGCTACCGAGTATGGGAGGTAGAGGGAGGGATGGCTGGGATGGGGCAGTCCCTGAAGCCCCTGCCACTCCCACCCCAGGATCGATTTGTCCTGCATTCCAGCCCAGGAGATGGGAAGCAGATGGTGCTGGTGGGAGAGTGGGGAGGTAACCAAGGAACAAGAAGACCTTCTCTCCAAACAACCAGCCCCCTGGAGAGAATGGGGGTGTGAGAGAGGTGGGTCTCAGGGAGAGCTTGCAGGGGATGGGGATGGGCAGTATCTTCGAAATAGATGAAAGGATAAAGCTCTCAGTTCTTCTCCATCCCCAGGGACCTGTCTAACGCAGCAGGTGTGATACTGCTGGTTTTCTTCTCCAAACAGCTACAGAAGGGGACTTGGGAGGAAGGAACAGGGCAGCAGGAGTGGGCAACAGGGGAACTGGAGTCTGGGGCAGGAGGTGCCTGTACCCCCAGGAGGGCTCCAGCTGGCATAGGGCTCGCCTTCTCTGCTGTGTGCACCTGCAGCCCTCCCTATTCTTTTTCTTTTTTGAGACTGAGTCCCGTTCTGTAGCCCAGGCTGGAGTACAGTGGTGCAATCTTGGCTCACTGCAACCTCTGCCTCCCAGGTTCTAGTTCAAACAATTCTCCTGCCTCAGCCTCCTGAGTAGCTGGGATTACAGGCATGTGCCACCACGCCCAGCTAATTTTTGTATTTTTAGTAGAGACAGGGTTTCATCATGTTGGCCAGGCTGATCTTGAACTCCTGACCTCGTGATCTGCCAGCCTTGGCCTCCCAAAGTGCTGGGATTACAGGCGTGAGCCACCACGCTGGGTCAGGCTTTACTTTTATAAAGGCCTCTCGCCTGTGTCTGTGGACGCCCACCCCTCCCTCTGTGATGCTGCCAGAGTCCACAGTCTTCTCACTTGCCTGGAAGACGTTTCCGGGGCAGCCTGTGAGCATTCTCCCTCAGGGCCCCTGCTCCTCCCGAACCCTGAGGCCTGGGCACGGGGTGGGGGTCCCTTTCCCTCACCATCCCTCTGCACCATCCCCTCCAGCTCCACCCCTTCCCTGCCCCCACTGCCATGGAGCAGGGCAGTGATGGGACGCAAACCAGTTTGTTTTAAACACTTTATTTATAAAAAAGTACATTTTTTTTCCTCAGTACATTTTCAACCCATCATTTTTTTTTAATACAAGTAAAAGGGGGTGATGCAAACACCCCCGGGTCAGAACCAGGAGGATCTGCTGGGCAGTCCCCAGACCAAAGGCGGAAAGGGCGACAAGACGCCAAAGCAAGGAGGCGCATCACGCTCGGAGGGGAGGGTGGCAGCTTCTCCTGGATTCTTTTCATTTATACAAAAAAGGAAAACCATTTTTTCAATCAAGAATCCCAATCCTCACAGCAGGGGTCAGAAGAGCAGCAGCACCTAGTAGGACGGGGCTCCTCCTGGCCTCACGAGCTGGGCAGTGTTGGCAGTGGCGGCAGCAGCAGAGGCCTGGGCGCCCTCACCACCTGGGCCGCAGCAGAGGGGCCTGCCTCCTGGCATCCCCGGCACTGGGCAGTGTGTGAAGCCTCCCTGTGGGTGTGGGGACTTGGGGGGCACCTACCTGCCCCTCCCCAGGAGAGAGTTTCTGTTGGCAGTCAGGCTTTGGTGGTCTCTGTCTGGACCCCCGAGGCCTGGGAGCACTCCCCTCTTTCCAGGAGAGGGGACACCTATGTCTGCTTGGCTCAACAGAGCTGCCCACACCCACCTAACACAATTCCCAATTTCTCTGCTCTGAGGATGGCAGAAAAGTTATTGCACCAGTGATCTGGGCACATGGAGGTTGGTTGGCAGAGGGGGTACATGCCCAGGAAATGGCCCCTATGAAGCTCTCTTACGGCCTGAGCACTGGGCAATCGTTTTTCCTTAAGGGCTTTCAGCAGGATCAGAGCATTCCCTCTGCAACATCTGTGCTGAGTGGCCCTCTGGCTGTGCACACACGTGTGTGTAGGTGTGTACACATGCCTGCTCGTGGGTGTGTCAGAGGTATGGTGTATCCAATGTGGGCACATGTGCTGGGACTGAGGTGGTCGCACTTGCAGGCCTGTGTTCACCTACTCTATGTTGCTGCTTTTCAGACCCTTCTGATAAAAAGGGACTCGGATGGTTCTGTTACACATTAGAACAATATCAAAATCTGTAAGGAAACAGGGGTTTATAGGTGGGTGGGGCAACGACAGGGAGGGCAACAAGAGGCAGGATGACCACTGGGGAGGCCTTGGCACAATTAATACCAAGTTGATTTCATTTCCAGCAAAGCAGAAGCTCAGCTCATGCTGGGAGCACGAAGGAGAAGCAAAATGTCCTCATCTCTCTGCTGGGCAAGATCTCCCTTTTGCCAGCTGGCTGTGTCTGTGGGCCCAGCAACAGTGCCCACCTTCCCACAAACTTGGGGCACAGAAAACCTCACATCCCTAGGCCCAAGTGCTGACCCTTGCCTCATGCCCACCCTCAGCCCAGGCTGGCAGCTGCTCGGTGGGTATGCTGAGGTTGGGTATGCTGGCAAGGCAGGAACCTCAGACATGGCCCATGCTACATGGACCCCAAAATTTGTGCTTTGCTTGCAGGGAGGGTGTGGAGGTGTCTTAAGGGGGAACTCAGTGCTTTGGCTGGGCTTGGGGCCTTCAAGGTCCATTACAGAATGGGGACTAGGGGGTGGCAGTGCAGGATAAAGGAGATGCAGGAAGAGAGGGGGACAGGGAATGCCTCTATCAGGCAGGCCCCTGGGATTGCCTCCTGCCTGGGGAAAAGCAGACCAAGCAGAGGGGCCAGAGTGGTGTAAGGTGGGATGGGGCAGTGATGTAATGTGGAAAAGGTCCCCTGCCCTGGGGGACACTAATACTGCTGGGAGAAGCAGCCCAGCTCCTCCACCTCCCTCTGCCCTGTGGCTGGAAAGACCCCATCATTTCCTCCCCTAACTCCACTCCATCCAATACCCTAAATGTGTAGAGCGGAGAGCCGCACCAGGGCTGGCATGGCTTTAGACTTCTGCTACGTGGCTACTGGGCGGCCTGGGCTGGGGCCAGGGCAGTGAGGGCCAGACAATGATGGCCCATCTGCTGGGCCCAGGGTTGCCGGGGCAGAGATGGAGCTGGCCAGGGGTTCAATAGCAGCACCAGGGAGGGGAGGGGTGGGGCTGAGGGGCTCCCTTAGGAAGCCTATGGCAGGGTGGGCCATGCCGGTGGGGCACAGAGTGGTCTGCCTCCCTCCTCCCCAACACTTGCCATCCTGCAGAGCCCCTGACACCCTGGGCTGAGTCAACTAGAATCCCAGCGGGCAGGCATGAAAGGCCGAGAAGCCCACCTCGCCATCCCAGGGTCTCTCCCACAGGCACGCCCATCTAGAGTGCCGAGGGACTTGGGAGCAGATGGAGGAACTGAGGCACTTTGAGCTGGGGGACTGAGAGAGGGCTGGGAGGGTCTTCCTCCATTACATACACAGGAAGACCCACTCGGGGGTGGCTGATAAGAACTCAATGTCCCATTCAAGGAGGGAATCTGCACTCAAAGGGAGGGCTTCTCCCAGGCCCTCCCCTCATCCCAGAATGGCTGGGATGAGGGTGACTGAGCAGGGGTGGCTGAGCAGGAGGTGGCCTAGTGGCCCCACCCCCCTCACTTTCTGTGAGGCCTGAGACTTTGACAGTGGCCTTTGTGTGTGAGGTGTCGTCTGGACTTCTCGGTCTCTCAGACTGTGTTTGCAGAGATTCTGCCACGCAGGCTTCCTTCTCCACTGCCCTCCGTGTGGACGCTTCTTCACCTCTAACCCCTGCAGGTGGTTGTCCCTGGGATCCCAGCTCTGACTAGCCAAGACAGCCAAGTGTTGCTAGACAAGGGAGAAATCGGAGAAATCTCCATGCTGTCAGAAGCAGTTTGGGGCAGGCCTGAGATCCTAGGGTGGAGGCAACTGAGGCCCAGTCTCAGCTGTCTCTGGAAGCCTCAATAGGCTGCCCCCATTCTCAGCTTAAAGGGGGAACAACGTGGAAATAGATGGCTGGGCCTTGGGCAGTGTCTGGATGAGGCAGGACATGGAGCTCCAAGGAGAGCCGGCAGAGAGGAGCAGTGTGTGCACGTGTCGGCAGAGGCAGAGAGCAGGTGTGGGCTGGAGCCCGCCTGGAGCCCCTTATGGAGGGGGCAAATTATGGGCAAAGAGGGGACAAATCAGAGCTAGGCCAACTCCACTCTCTGTGGGCCAATGAGGAAAAAAAATGCAAAACCACCCTTAGCAGGAAAACACTGCCCAAGGCCCCACTTAACAAACAAGACTCCCTGGGAACTGGGGAGAAGCCACCCCTCTCCCCCTACCTCTTGGGTGCACCGGCTGTCAGAACCAATGAGGTCCAAACTCCCGGCTGCATCAGCTTTCGCTGGCGGGTGTTGGGTTCCCTCTCCCCGGGAGGAGGAGCAGCATCTGTGGGTGTGGGGGGCTTTTCCTCTCAGAGCCCCTTAAGCCCTCCACCCCCAGTGAAGAAACACAAATTCCAGTGTTGGGGGGCGGGGAGGCTGGCTCCCCAAACCCTGGAGGGATGCCCAGGTACACAAGACAAGAACAGGGCTCCCTACACAGAGGGCAGGCGGGTGGGGCCAGTAAAGGGAAGATACGGTAACACTAAAGCCACAGTGGAACACAACACCATGGGGAAGGGCTAAGGAGGAGGAAATCAAACACAAAGCCAGTCACAGCTGCCTAGGCTCCCCTGGCCCCCCAGGAGTTCGGGGCTGGCTGTGGGCAGCTGGGCAAGTCTCTGTTCAGCTCCTGGAGGGAAGGTGGGGGGCGGACAGGGGGCGTGCGGGAGGGGCCAGGGAGGAGGGGGCACAGACAGAAGCTCTGGAAGTGGGGCTACACGTACCACTCCTTCTTGGAAATGAAAGACCCGTCGTTCTGAGAAACCATGTTCTCAGCCAAGTCCAGCTGCTCAGGGTCATACTGGTAGCCCAGAGTCCGGTCCCCGTAGCCGTCCTGACGGGCCTCGGCCTCATCCACGGTGAAGTAGGGCCGCTTGGCGTCCTCGTCATATTTGGGGTGGGGGCCACCCACCTTACGCTCGCCCCCTCCACCACCCTCCTCCTCCTCCTCCTCCTCGTAGCTGCTTCCACCCAACGGGCCGGCCTTCTTCTCGTCGTCTGAGTCGTCCGGGTACTGCAGGTTCTGTGCCATTGGTGGATGGTGCTGGGGGATGCCCGCCTTGCTGTAGCCGTTGCCATACACATGCTTCTTGGTGCTGTAGTCACCCTTGAAGGTGTGCCGCCGCCGCCGCAGGGCGACCACGATCCCGCCGACCACAATGAGCACCAGCAGGACGCTGCCTGCCACGCCCCCAATGATGGCCGTGGGCACCGGCCCGGCGCGCCGCCCATGTTCGGGAGGAGATGGGGTGTAGGGGAATTCTGGGTGAGGAAAAGAGATGGAGGGGACAGCGTCAGAGTGTGCTCCTGGGGTGTTGAGGGGGTGGGAGGGAGGCAGGGAAGCAGGGAAAGGAGAGGCCAGGAAGGACAGAATGTCTGCATCCCTGGTTTCAGCAGCTCGTTTGAGGCCCGTCAGCACCCCACCCCTCCCGGAGCCCAACCATGTCGCAGTGTTGGTAGCTGGAGTGACAGACAGGCAGGAGGAGAGGCAGAAGGCAGTACCCACAGCACCAGGGCCGTCCATCCCCACTGTCCTCGGTGTGGGGCTGACCCAGCTCAGCCCCCCTTCACGGTGCAGTGAGACGCGTGTGCCAGCACCAGCTTCAGCACATTGTCCACTTGATGCCATTCCCTGCTGAAACCCTGAGGAGGTATGCCATTCATTCTCATCGGACATCCGAGGAGCCGAGGCTTACAGAGGTTAAATAACTTGCCCGACGCCACCCGGCAATGACGCAACGTTGCTTCTCCTGCACATAGAATATGTGCAAATGTCACCGATCCCCCTCTGCCAGACACCTGGTAGTCACTGTGCCCCAACACCATCATCTTGGTTTTCAAGACCCAGAACCAGGAACCACCTAGGTGTTGTGCCCCTGATTTTGTCTGCCTGCAGGGCACAGGGAAGACAGGTTCCCAGGCACTGGCCCAGAGATGCCCCGTGAGTGCCAATCAGCTGCCAAGGTGCCAGAAACCAGGGCTGTGGTTCTTGGCTGTCGTCTGGCCCTGCAGGGCAAGGTGGGGGCCTGGTGGTGCTGCCAGCCTGGGTTACAAGTGTAAGACACCAGCATGGCAGGGCACAGGCACAGGGCAGGGACGGCAGAAATGGAGGTAAAGTGCATGTCTGCATGTGTGTGTGGCAATGTTGAGTACACACAAGTGAGCACGTGCACAGGCACACACTCTTGCCATCACAGTGAGCCCACCACTCAGGGAGCACATGCCGGGAGGGCCCACAGGCCTGTGCCGATGTGATGAACGTGTGTCTGCAAATCTATGCTCATGGACACAGCCGCAACGAGGAGGCAGGAAAGGTGAAAAGAAGAGAAAGGAGGCAGGTGGGACGGGAGACAAGGCTGGGTGGGCGGCTTTCTGTGCCAGTGGGGCCGGGCCGCAGTACTGTTCTCTGGCCAACGCAGCCCCTTCCCTTTCCTTACAGGGCCTGGGAAGGTGGCTGAAGCCAGGGCCATGCCACAGGCCAAAGAAGCCCTAAGGTGAGGAGAAGGGAGATGGTTCCTGGCACCACCACGGGGTGGCACCGGAGACCACAGCTGACCTCGGTCAGAGGCCTGGGCTGCGGGTTTAGGACAAGCCTAGAAGGCTGACTTCAGCCGCTCAGGCCCTCCTCTCTCCAGGCCCATGTAAAAGGCCAGGAAAGGGCCGGTTTGCACATATGCTGCTGCCAGCTCACTCTCTGATTCAGTATCTCTTACTCCACGGGAATCATGCTCCTCCCCTGAGCCCGCTCCCTCCTCCCAGGGTGTGTGTGGGGTGCTGTCCCACTCGGCAGGGGCAGGCTGCAGCAGGGTGGAGATTCCAGGAAGAGGAAAGGCCTTCCAGGAGTTCAGGCTCGAAGGGCTGACGAAAACACGGGGCCCAAGGAAGGGGAGGCCACTCACTCTCCCAAGGTCACAAGGCTGAGCCGCAATGGTCCAGAGGCTCCTGCACTCGGGGGCGCTGGCAGAGGAACACTGACATGGAGGACCCCATTTCCCACCTGCCACCACTGTCTTTGGTGCAGATCAGCTAGCAGCTGCCCAGTACATATTCACGGGATCTTTGTCCTGACTGCCTGTCTCTGCGGCAGCCTCCCTGGAACCTCAAGTGTCTCCCGGCTCACCAGGTCGAATCTGTTTACTGCCCCCAAAAGGGCCCCACAACTGCTCCCCAGGAGGTGGGAGCAGCCTCCAGCAGGGTCACCCCAGAGGCAGCTGGGAGGAACCTAGCCTCCTCTGTACTCAGCCTGCCTGCCCCTCCTTGGTTCTCACCCAGATCTGAATGATTTTTCCTGTCTCCACCTGCCTTCCTCTCTTCATCCATTCCTCCAATCAGCAAACATACTGAGCATCTATCCTGCTAGTCATGGGATACGAGAAACAGCCTCGCTGGGGAAGCAAAGGACAGAGACACACGTGAAGATGTCAAGGGAACTGGCAGGCAAGTGCAGGGTGTAGGGGAATGAGGTGGTGTGTCTTGACGTTAGAGAGGGCTTCTTGGAGGAGGCAGGACTTGGAGAGGCCAGGAGGATAAGGAAGCATCCTGATGGAGGGAGGTGCCATTTTTCTGAAACATGTCCCTTGATTCCGTGGTCCTGGACTTTCTTCTCTGAGTGCTATCTCTGGCTGTGCTGCTCCTCTCTGCTCCAGCTGTCTCACTAGATGCTCTGTCCTGGGACCCTCAGCCATGACCCTCTGCTTTCTTTCCTAGCAAGAGACTGGTCTCAGTTTCAGGAGTCACCCTTATTCTGCTGGCTCTCCAAATTATTTAGGGTACATAGCTCTCACCCAACTCTGGGACTGTATCTCCACAGCATCTCCCAAACTGTGGCCCATGGAACCTCAAACCATTGGCTCAGAGGGTCAGCAAAAATACGGGGGTGGAAATATTGGCTTAGACAAAGCATCAGAGCCCGTCACCTTCTCATGCACACTGTGAACTATTAGAGGGACACACCAAATGCCATGTTTCCCAACATACTGGAGAATGAACTCCGAAAATCCTGCTCCCAAGACAGTCTCACATAACCGATATTTAGGCAGACACAGTAGAAAAACTGATCTCTAACACTTCTTTATCTGGAATTGTCACCACCACTTCAAAACCCATCTGTGCCAACCTGGTTTGCCATCTTCCTTCCAAATCCTCTTCATTTGACAAAACTCCCTGCCTCCACTGCCACCACCATGCAACGGATGCCAAGTTTTATTGCTGTGGTCCATTCCTAAATCTCCCACTATGGTCATTTAGCCTCTGCCTGCCTTGAGTCACCCCACCCACAGTCACCAGGTTAATCTACTGTGTAGACATGACCACTCCTGTTCTGAAAGACCAGCAATGGCTCCCCAACTGCCAGCTGGGCTGTGCAGTCTGGCTTCAAAGCTTCCATCATGTAACCTCATCTTGGGTTTGGTCAACTCACCTTCCTTGCCATCCGTGTCATCCAAGTTGATCCTTACTGCAAGCCTTTACTCATGCAGTTTGCCCTACCAGGAATGCCTGTCCTCATCTTCCCTCCCCCTTGTTGCAATTCTCCAGCCCCTTCTTCAGGAGCCTTCTCTTCTCCAGTTTACCCTGGTCTTTTTCTTGTTCAAATTTTTATGTACTAATGGTCTGCACCTCTTATTCTGGTTGCAACAATTGCTAAGGTCATTTCATTAATCACATACCAATGTAGCATAGTAAAACCTGTATAAATTGCAAATAAATGCAAATTAGAATTTACCATGGCTGGCTGTGGTCCTTCTGCCAGGTTTCAAATGGCTCGAGTTCTCTTCTGCAGGAATGAGGACAGGGCTGAGGAAGTGGCAGCCTCATGATCATTTGGGATTGTCTCGTTTCGGGGTGCTGCAGTAGTCTATAGGTTCACTATGGTTACTGTGTGCTTTCTTCAACAGCAGAGACCCAGTAAAAAATAAAGTTCTCCTATATTTTCCTCAACTATGTTGAATTTTCTGGACCTCTCAAGCCACATCATTGCAGTATGGTAGAGGGTATGGTCTTATCTGTTTCACGAGAATGTCTGGTGTCCCAAACTAGTTTATAAGTTATAATTCAAAATGCAGGCCAGGCGCAGTGGCTCATGCCTGTAATCCCAGCACTTTGGGAGGCTGAGGCAGGGAGATCACCTAAGGTCAGGAGTTCCAGACCAGCCTGACCAAAATGGTGAAGCCTCATCTCTACTGAAAATACAAAAATTAGCCAGGTGTGGTAGTGGGTGCCTGTAATCCTAGCTACTTGGCAGGTTGAGGCAGGAGAATTGCTTGAATTCGGGAGGCAGAGGTTGCAGTGAGCCCAATTTGTGCCTTTGCACTTCAGCCTGGGCGACAGAGTAAGACTCTGTCTTAAAAAAAAAAAAGGACGTTGAACCTGACCTCTTTTTACCATCTCCATCCCTACCACCCTGATCCAAAATACCCTCATCTCTCACCTGGATTATTGATTGCAATAGCTACCTAACTGCTTTCCTGATTGTACCCTTTCCCTCTGTGGACTGTTTTCCACACAGCAGCCAAACAAATCCTGTTAAAGTGTAATTCACATCTGCTCAGAGCCCTCCAATGTCTCTTCCTAGAGGCTTAACATGCTCTGTGTGCACCACACCCCGTCCCACCTCTGAAGTCATCTGCTCCAGCTTTCCTGCAGGCTTGCCCCACTTCTGGGACACATTGCATGTGCTGGTCTGCCCCCTGGAAGCTGCTTCCCCAGGGACCCCAGGTTCACTCCTTCACCTCCTTTTCGACCCAGCTCAAACAGTCCCTTCACATTAAGACCTTTCCCAACTACCCTATTTAAAACTGCAGCTCACAAGCCCACTCCACCTGTGCCTGCTCTTTTGTTTCCCTCCTCAATTTCACCTTCAAAATTACTACTATTTTTTTTTTTGAGATGGAGTCTTGCTCTGTTGCCCAGGCTGGACTGCAGTGGTGCAATCTTGGCTCACTGCAACCTCCGCCTCCCGGTTTCAAGCGATTCTCCTTCCTCCGCCTCCTGAGGAGCTGGGACTACAGGCTCGTGCCACCACGCACAGCTAATTTTTGGATTTTTAGTAGAGATGGGATTTCACCATGTTGGCCAGGCTGGTCTTGAACTCCTGACCTTGTGATCTGCCCGCTTGGCCTCCCAAAGTGCTGGGATTACAGACATGAGCCACTGCACCCGGCCTACATATTTTTTAAAAATGTATTTTATCTATTGTCTTTCCTCCTATGATAAAACATAAGCTCCACAAGGATAGGGACTTTGTCTGTTTTGCTCATGGATTTATACCAAGCACCTAGATTGCCTGTCATGTGGCCAGTGTTCAAGAAATATTTGTTGAATGACAGAATGGATTCTATAATAGCAAGATTACGTCTTAGAGATGAGCCTTGCTCTAGGCGGAGCAAGTATTCAGGAGACACTCAAATAAACCTGCACGGGGACCACTGGGACCTTGTTTCTCTGGAGTGGGTGACAGGAGGAGTGGTGTGGTGGCTTGGGACCAGATTATACTAGGTTTCTTTATCCTCCAGGCCTTCTGTTTAATTTTTTTTCCTAAGTTCCCTCCCCAGCCCATTTCTTTTGAGACAGAGTTTTGTGCTGTCACCCGGGCTGGAGTGCATTGGTGTGATATCAGTTCACTGCAGCCTCTGCCTTCCAGGCTCAAGCAATTCTTCTGCCTCAGCCTCCTAAGTAGCTGGGGCTACAGGCACACACTGCCACATCTGGCTAATATTTTGTAGAGATGAGGTTTCACAATGTTGGCCAAGCTGGTCTCAAATTTCTGATCTCAAGTCATCTGTCCACCTCGGCCTCCCAAAGTGCTGGGATTACAGGTGTGAGCCACCTCGCCTGGCCAACTTTTTCCTTAAGTCCTAAGGAGGTTTACTGCTTCCTAGGGATCTTTTGGGATCAAATAGAACCCTGGTTATTTTGGCTACTTTAGGGCTGGGCCTATGTAGCAGCAGCAGAATGGCTGGGATGACCTTCCAGCATCAAAGACTTCAGAGTGAGGTACAGAAGAAAGGAGAAGCGTGGGGACCTAACTCATTTGCAAGCAGAAGGGGCTGTCTGGAGTGGAGTGGAGTGCCCTCCCCTCAACCTCCATTCCTCCAGCTGTTACACTCAGCCCGTAGCTCCTGTCTCTGTGCCAGGAGCAGAGCTGCAAGGGCCGCAGCTCGGAGGAGAGAGAAGAGCCAGGCCGCGGGGTCATCTGTGTTTGCTGGCAGGGGCCCAGTCACCCTCCCTCACATCTTCTTACAAAGGGAGCAACTTAGCCCCATTCCTGAAGTTGTCACCTCTCTTCTGGGGCCCCAGGCTGGCCAGGACAGTGGGGAAGTGGGGGCTCTGCATGCCTTTGAGGTCCTGGTTCTCTGACGGAGGTGGGTGGGCTGGTGCTGGGGGCTTTGGATAGATCTGAGGTGGAGAGAAGTGTTGGGGCTATAGTCTAGATCGAGGATCTGGAGGTTTGGGGTCAAAGAGAATGTTTAGGCTTGCCTCCAAAACCAATGCCTGGCGCTTCCTCAGGCAGGAAATGCTTCAGCATCAGATTAGGCCTAGAAGCTGTAAGAACTACACCTCCCAGGATGCAGTGCAGCCAGACACAGGGAGAGTGGGGAGGCCTGGGGTCCACCTCTGGGAAGCCCTTCTGTCCATCTGCAGCTGCAGCAGCTGTGCATCGTGTCAGACCAACAGGCAGGGCCGCGGCAAGCTGGGGGAGAACCGAATCCTCCCAGAGGCACGGATGCAGCTGCCTTCTCAGACCTCCTGACAGACTGCCATTCGCCGGCTCAGAGAATGGCACACTGCCACGGCACAGCCACGGGCTCCCACGTGCACACTCAGCATACAGATGTAGCCTGCTCACACTGGTTCACATATACATGCCCAGAGACACATGTCTATTCCATGGCTGGGCATGCACACTTGCAGGCTCACACCTGCCTCCCTTCCTGGACACCAGGCTTCAAGGCCCAGAAGTCTGGGTCTGAAGAACTTCAGGCCTGACGAGCAGACTGTGACACTCACATGAGCCTGGGGTTCACTGGGAGGGTGAGTTGGGATAGATGCCCTGAACCCTGGGATGGGAGTGGGGATAGCATCCTACATCCTGGCAGCCTCCCTGCACTGCTCTTGCGAGTGGCAAGAGGCTGGGTCCCAGCTAGAGAGGCGTGGCCTCTCTCCTCCGGACACTCTCAGGGATAGAGGCTGCCTCATTTGGTTTTTTCAGTCTGGTTGAGGCTGCATCCTGGGCCCCTCCCCACCTTGACATTACCCCGGAGGGAGGAGGGAGGGAGCTTCTTTTTGTGACCCACCCCATGAAACTGCTCCTCAGTGTAAGGGCCTCTGAAAGGGCTTCTCTGGGGCCTGCGCCCACGGAAGTACATGCAGATTCTGCCGGCTTCATCT
Organism: Cheracebus regulus; assembly: GCA_963574635.1. Taxonomy (NCBI): domain Eukaryota; kingdom Metazoa; phylum Chordata; class Mammalia; order Primates; family Pitheciidae; genus Cheracebus; species Cheracebus regulus. The sequence goes on from CAUYQU010090974.1 coordinate 63,516, forward strand.
CGGTGCCCCCATCGCCACAGCCACAGCCTGGTCCTGTTGTTTCCCACTAGGGACTCGCTGGTGGCAGCTCCTAACAGGTGTCCCGGTGCCATCCACACAGCCCCCTGAATGCTCAGTCTAACCCACACACCTCGCCATGGTGCTTCCTGGCTGAGAGCCCTCAGAGACTCCCTGTGAGTCTCTGAACTTCCAACAGAGAGAACGCCTCGCTCCTTCCTCCCTGCCCACTTCGCTCCAGCCATTTTCCTTCCCATGCTTCCCCTGCCTGGGCACCCCACCCTCCAGCCCTGCCTACTCACCCATCTCCCAGCAACCACCTGGTATTCCCTCCTCAGGGATCCAGGGCCCCAAGAAGTCTGTGCCAAAGTGAGTCTGCACAGGTGTGCAGTGGCCCGGCACACACATGTTCTGCACACACATGTCTCTCCAGCACACCCTCTGCTGCCCACCTTCTGCCCTGCCCCAGTCGCTCCTCATTTCCCTTTCCAGATGTGCCCAGGGCAAAGTTATTACCCGAACGAATGGCCAGAATGAAAAATTAAATTTCCACTTATCCCTCTCGCTCATGCATTCCCTCCGGGCCAGTGGGGCTTGGAGCAAGGGCATGGCTGTGCCCTGCAGGGTGGGCTCCCCAGAGAATGTGGCAGGCACTGGCCGACATGGGATGGAGGGTGGTGAGGTCAGCTGCTGTTTGGAAATTGCCTGAGAGCAGAACAAACAGCGCTGAGAAGGCTCAGGTCACCTCCCTGAGTCCTCTGGAGGGGCTGAGAGACCCTTCCGGGGGAGGCCAGCCACTCAGCTCCTGGGCCTATCAATGAATGATTCAGTGAGTGTCACACATCCCTGGCTCCTGCCTAACAGGCTGTCAGCAGGAGCCATGTTGTGTCCTTCTTCCAGCTGGGACCCTGGGCGGCCTGGCCCTCCAACACCACTCACATGTTGGTAGTCCACCATCAGGGATGGTATTGCCACACAGGGAGTACTGCCTGATTGTAAGAAACCTGAGACAAGTGTGATTATCCTTATATTAGAGGTTAGGAGGCCAAGGCTCAGAGAGGTGAAGAAGTTGCTCAAGGCCACACAGCTAGGAAGAGCCAGTGTGTGAACACTCAGGCCAGGTCTATGCTGTCCCCCATGTGACATTGCCTCCCCGAGGAGTGGACATGCTCCCTATGACCACTCCACATGGAACACAGGCTCTGCCCTTCCTACCTCCCCTTGACTCCCCCAGCATCTCAGGGCTGGAGCTTGGGCACCTGTGAGGCTCCTTTTGAGCTCTACTCAGACTTTCCCTGCTGGGGAGAAGTGTGGGACGCTGGCCCCTTCCACCTGCCAACCTGTGGGAACCCCCGGCCCTCACGGGAGGGCTGGGATGCCTCAGCCTTCCCCAGGCTCCAACCCTCACGCTCCTCCTCCTACGACCAGTCTCAGGGCCAAGGGCAGAGATTGCAGACAACAGCAAGTGGCTCTACACTCCTGCCCTCAGATGAGAGAGGTGACAGAATGGCCCTGAGGACAGGGAGGCACAGACCCTGGACAGGTTTGTATGGCTCTTTCTGCAGCTGTGCCCTAAAGGTACCCACAGATGAGGTCTCCACTCCCGAGACACTGGCTCAGAGCTCATGAATCCTCATGGCTTGCCCAAGCTTTGTGGCTGGAGCCCAGGAACTGTTGGCCAGTCTTCTGTATCCCTGAGGTCACCTCCTATACATGTTACTTCCTATATCTCAGTCACAGTGTGACACCACTTCCTCTTCTAGGACAGTCTTTCTGTCACTTTGTCACCCTGCAGCTAGCTCAGGTCCACTGTAAAAGATACTCCCCCATGTGAAGTTTTGATGACAGTTTACCCCTGTGTTGACGTGTGTTGATGCTTCCATTAATGATAATGATGGAGGTCAGGGTGATAATCACAGAGCATTGGCCATTTATTGACACGCTGGCCTGTGCTAGGTACTTGACCTACATCATGTAGAATTCTGACAACAGCCCTTCAAGGCACATCATACTGTCCCTGTTTTACAGAGGAGGGCCTGTCCAGAATCACAGCTGTCTGACATCAACCCCATGTTCCTTTCACATCCCAGGTGAAGTCTCTCCTCAGAACTTCCTAGCCCTTGTTCTCCCTTTGCCCGGATAGGTAAGTTGACAGAAAGCATCACGGCTTTGGGCTACATCTTTGCTTTCTCTCCAGTCTCCCTGCTTGAGATAAGCCTCACTTTCCGGCCCATGAAGATATCCTCAACCACAGGTGCAGAGCTTGGAGGAGGTGAGTTCCACCTGCAAACCTATCCCCACCAAGCCAGCATCCCATGGTGTGTTCTGCTGGCAGATCCATGGGCAGGCTCTATTGGTTCGTATAATAGCATCTCTGTCAACAGCACTTCCTTCTTCCCTCCCAGAGCCTCTCTCCTTCCCCTCTCTGATTGGGAGTCACCCTGACTATCTCATTTACATCCTTAAATGAAAGAAAGAGAAAAGCAAAGCAAAACCAATGGCCAGAACTCAAGGGAGAACTAGAGAAGCAGGAAAAGGAGACAAACTTCCTATAGTGACACCACCCAAAGGTGAGGGATGTAGGTGGCAAAGGAACCCGTGGGTGTGGAGAGGCCGGGAAGGATGCAGCTTCCTACCTGTGATATTGACCTCCACCTGGCCCGAGCGTGTGCCGATGGAGTTGGTGGCCTCACAGATGTAGGTCCCTGCCAGGCTATAGTTGATGGGTCCCTTGAAGAAGAGGGTTCTGTTCTGGGCCTCCACACCCTTGGGGAGAGAGCCATTCAGCCTGTGGGGATTGGGAGACACGGCGTAGGGTTATGACTCTTCAGTCTCAAGAAGCTGTTCCTGTGTCACCCACTTGGCTCCAGGCCCCCCAGACCTTTCGCTGAGCTTGCGTGGCTGGGTCTGTCTTGGAAGGAAGACAATAATCTTTTGCACTTGGCAGTTTTATATTATTCAGCTTTTCCTATTTGATCATAATATGGGAATACAGGCAGGCTAGGTAGGGACTGGTCCCACTTAACAGATGAAACCTGAGGTTCAAGGCCTGGGAAACACAGCTGGCAGGCAGCAGCATGGGCACTCCAGCCACATCTCTGGACTCCTGGTGTAGTGCTCTTTCTACTTCCTACTCGCGTCTCCTGGTTGTTGGTCCTTTGTCTCCTGGGCAGCTGGTTAATAACACTGATGCTTGGGTTCTAACTCCAGATCTCCTGGAGCAGAACCACTGGGGCAAAGGCCTGGGGATCTGTATTTAACAAGCCACTCAGGTAACGAGATAGGAAATATGTTCCATTCCACTACTTTGTGTTTTTGCTGGGAATGTTGCAGGACATTTTCATGTGGGAAGTGATTTGCAAATGTGCCAAGGACAGGACAGGGGATCTTCTTCCTTCCCCCTGACCTCCGAGGCTACAAAGCTATTCTGTTGAACCTAGCAGCTCCTGAGTCTGCAGAGCTGAACCCAGGCAGCAAGCTCTGCCCACTCAAACCTTCAGAAGCACTATTTTTTTTTTTTTGAGACAGAGTCTTGCTCTGTTGCCCAGGCTGGAGTGCAATGGTGCGATCTCAGCTCACTGCAACCACTGCCTCCCAGGTTCAAACGATTCTCCTGCCGAATAGCTGGGATTATAGGCACACGCAACCACATTGGCTAATTTTTGTATTTTTAGTAGAGATGGGCTTTCACCAAGTTGGCCAGGCTGATCTTGAACTCCAAACCTTGTATCTACCCACCTGGGCCTCCCAAAGTGCTGGTATTACAGGCATGAGCCACTGCGTCCAGCTTCAGAGCACCTTTTATTCCAGGAAGTAGAGGGTCATAGGTAGGGCATACCAGTGCCCTCTGGTTCCCCCGAAAAAGGGGACAGACACCTTTTGGGCAGCTGTCTCCTGGCCACATATATCAACCTTCTTGGTTCCCCACATCTCTGGCTTTCTGTGTGTTTCATCCAGCTCTCGTCTGGGAAGAGCCTTGGCCCAGGCTGTCAGAGCTGGCTGCAGGGGAGACAGGACCCTTCTAGGGGCAGGCAAAGACCATGAGGCCAATAATGGGATGATGGGCCGCAGGGTGCATGCTCCATGAACACAGGTGTTCTGGGCTGGCTGCTGTTTCCTCCCCAGGAATCTAGGGGTGCCGAGAGAAAGAATAGGAACAAAGAAAGGGCTGAGATGCTCCAGAACACCAGCTTCCCTGTGGATACCTCAATAAAAATAAATACTGGGGGGCTGGGGTGGGAGTGACTCAGGCTGAATCACCAAAGGAAAATGATGAAACTCTATTAGGAAGAGGGAGGGAAGCAGATCATAAGGGAAACCCCCTCTGGTAGAATGGCTTGTCTCACTGACCCTGACACTGTCATACACGGACGTATATGTATATGATATATATGTATATGTGTGTGAGTGTGTGTGTGGGGGGGTTCTCTCATGCCCTGCTTCTCACTGAGCCCACACCCTAATTTCTCCCCTGCCTAAGGTTCCTGGAGGTGGGGTCGGTGCCCCCCATCACCATGGTTCAGCCAGGTGTCTTCCAGGGTGACCGGCCAGCCCTGCAGCACTTACGTGGTCCAGTGGTACTCAGTGGCTGGGGGGTTAGCGTCAGCTTTGCATGTGAGCTTCACGTCCATCCGCTGCAGGTACCAGTTGCCATCAAACCCCTCGATGGTTACCTCGGGCTCATCTGTGGGACAAGGGATGTTTGAAGATGGTGAGGCCAGGAGAGCCGGACTGAGGGCGAGGAGGCTTCAGTCAGGAAGGGATGGAAGGAGCAGGGGCATGGAAACAGCCAGGAGAGAGGGAAGTGTAGGAGGGAGGGTGGTGACCACAGAGCCCTGGCGTGGAAACAGGAGGGAGATGGGAAGGAGGAGAGAAAATAAGCAAAGGGAGGAGATGGGGAAGAGCGGACGGGAGAAAAAAGCACCTGCAGAAAGAGAAAGGGAAGAGGAAGGAGGGGAGGAGGGAGGAAGGACAGTGGCACCCACCCCAGGAGGCCCCTGGCACCCAGCCCTGCTCACACTGCACATTGAGAGTCAGGCTTTCCTTGAAGCGGTCCATGTGGTAGTTGACGATGCAGGCCAAGGACTGCTGGTGGGCTTCCCTGCTTGGCACCAGGCGGTAGCGGCTGATGACCGTCACCGTGCCATTGGGGTTCCGGATCTCCTGGTACTCCGCCTCGCCCTTTAGCCGAGTTTCCCAGGATACCACACTGGGAGGCTTCCCATTGGCTGAGGTGCAGGTGGCCACCAGGACCTTGTCATCCTGCCCCTTCTTGGCTCGAAGCACTGCCTGAGTACCCTCTATCCAGTTGGTGGGTTTGGCTGCGGGGAAGCAGAGACAGCGATGAGACTACCTCTGTTGACTTGTCCAAGATGCACCAGCCAAAAGGGTGTGGCGCACCAGGCCTTGTCTTCAGGTCCCCTTGGCCATCCCTGCCTCTCAGCTATGCTTCACCAAAGCCTGTCCCAGAACCTTTTGCAGGAAGTTCTTCATGTCTAATGTATGTCCTCCCTGCCCTACTAGTCATATCCCCATCGTCGAGCTTAGGCCTCTTGGAGTCCCGGCATGTTTAAGGCAAGCAGCACAGCTGGTTCCTGTCCTTACCATGGCAGTTTGATGCTGCTGCCTGCACAGTGCCTCGTGGTGGGCTCCGACCTGAAGAGTGACCTTCCCCACTGTCTAGAGCTAAGCTCCTGCCCCTAATCCCTAGTGAATTGTGGGGTGGCCTCAATAGAAGGGACTGGAAGCCCCATGCCTGGCACAATGGGAGCATGCCCACCCAAAGAGGATGTCTGGGGTCATTGAGGCACAATGAGGATGGCCACGCCCTGAGGTCACAGGTGCCTGGATGAATAGAGAGGGGGCCTAGGGCAGCTTACCCATCACTGTGAGATTGAGCTGGCTTTCCCGATTGCCCGTAGGGAAGGTGGCAAACTCGCAGATGTAGACACCCTCATCCTCCAGCTCCAGGCGGGAGAGGCGGATGGTGCCGTCAGTGAAGGAGGGTCTCAGGAATTCCACGCGCTCTCGGTAGGGAGCTAGCACAGACACGCCCATGGATGGGTTGTAGATAGCCACGTTCTGCTTGGAGCCATTGGTGGCCTTCTGCCACGTGACCTGGGTGATCTTTACGCTGGGCAGCGGGTTGGCAAAGCTGCAGTGCAGAACCACATCTGTGCCGATGAAGCCATACATGGAGTCATTCACCTGGACCACCTGGGAGTGGGCGCCTGGCCAGGAGGACGGCAGGAAGTGGTCAGTGTCAGACTCAGCCTCCCCCCGCCCACAGAGTTCCCTGTGCTCTGGTCTCATCTTTTATAGCAGTCACTATTATTTTTATTCTGATTGTAAAAATGTTAATTACTTGTTATAAAAACACTCTAGGCAACAGTGAAAAATCGTGAGAAGAAAATGACAACATCCTATGATCCTGTCGCTCAGGATAATCTTGAAGGATCTATCTTCTTTTATTTGATATCTGTGTATATCAAGTCAGAATCATGCTGTACATATTATCCCATAAGCTGCTTTTTCACTTAGTGATAGATTATAAACATTGCTCTGTGTTAGTAAACATACGACTGCACCCTCATTTTTGGTTGCTTTTCAAGCAGAGCCCCAGCCTAGGAGCCATGCATAGGCTGCTTTGCCTTCCTGGGCCTTGGTTCCTTCCTCTGATAAATGCGGCAGAGAATCCAGTCCTCTCAACCTCACGAGGTTACTGGGGGAACCAAACGGCCTGATGGTTGAGAAGGTACGTCAGAGGCAGGTGGCTCTGGGTGAGCTTGAAGGCCCGTGGTAGCTGTCATCATGGCTACCCCTGGTGTCTTCTCCCTCGCAGCTGAGTCTCCATCCTGGAGTGCACCGGCTGGGCCCTTACTCAGCTAGGTGGAGAGAAGTCGGCACTGCATAGGGCCAGGCCTCTGCTGGCTCTCCATGGCCTTCACAGTCAAGTCTAAATGCCTTCACTTGGCAAGACCTCCTTGCACCTGCCTTTTGTCCACGTCTCTCCATCAGCCATGCTTTCCCACCTTACCAGACTGGGCCCATCCTCAGAACATGCCACATCTCCAGTTTCCTGACCTCTTCCTCCCATTTATTCAGCCACAATTTGTTGAGTGACATATTCCAGGATCTACTGTGAGCATTTGGGTCATATCAAGGAGCAATTCAGTCCTGGCCTCCACGGAGCACAGAGCCTATCCACCCAACACTCCTAGACTCACCCAGGCAGCCCCCTCCATTTCGATGGCTCTTTGCCTTCTCCACCTGTGGACAGCCCCCTGAGGCCACCTCCTCCTGGGAGCTCCCACGATATTCCCCAACAGAGCTAACCTGGCCACCTCTAGCTCAGCTCTTTCCTGCCTTGGAAGGTGGTGGTTTACACATCTGACTTCTCCACTAGACCATGAACTCCCCCAAGGGCAGGGTCTGTCCTTTCCATCTCCACATCCTCAGTGCCCACATAGTATCTGGCACACAGTAGATGCTAGTAAATATCTGTTACTACACAAATTGCAATGGAAGTCAAGAGAGCAGACATTCACAAGAAGGAGGGAGTGACTGGTAGTACTGAATAAGTGAAGAAAGGAATTCCCTCCAGTCTCCATACAGGTAGTGTTATCCCCTTTAGAATGTCCTTTGTTTGAGCTTCCTTACCCCTGAACTTGGCTCAGCTCCCTCAATGTAAGGCAGCTGTCCCCACCACTAGGCTGTACCCTCCAGCTCTCTCCTGAGTTCTGCCAACTCCCCACAAGTCATGTCCTTGCTGTCATTTGTATACTTCATGTCCTTGTATCCTTATTTCACTCACTTTATTGAGCATCATCAATAGCATCAATAACACCCGGCCCTGTACTGACCCAAGGCAGGGGGAGGGCCTAAATGACTCCCCAAGGGAGTCTGGGATCCCAGAGTGGGAATGTGGGGCTTATGCTCACTTGCCTCCTTCGCCTGACGGGAACATTTTAGCAGCACAGGCTCCTCTGAGGGACCCAAAACCCATGGTCAGGGCAGTAAGTTGCTCCCCTTTCTTCCCCTTGAGAGGCCACAGGCCAGGTCTCTAGGTCACACAGTATCCCTGGTGCTCAGCATATAGTAGTCACTCAAGAAACGCTCGCTGGGTAAGTCTATCTTTGGCTTCACCAAGCCAGGCCCTGCCATGTTCTGAAAGTTTCTCTGGGGTTTCCCCTTCTCTGCGCCAATTCATATCCACACAGCCCTTCAAGGTCCATCGGGCCGATCCCCGCTGTTGCCCCTCCAGCTGTCCCATCTGCCGGCCTGTGGGGGGCTTCGGAGCTGAGGCTCCCTGGGCAGAGGTCCCAGGGGTTGGGAATATGACGGGAGAAGCGTCTAGCCATCCAGCTGGGAGTTGGGAGGGCTGGGCTCTAGCCTGCCTCTGCCGGGACCGTGGCCAGTCACTTCCCCTTTCTGAGCCCTATTTTCCTCCTCTGTAAGGCAGCAGGCTGGCCTCCCCAGCCCCAGTGGTCCTCCTGGCCCTAATTGTCTGATGGCCGTCCAGTGCAGCTGTGGCCCCGCTCCAGAACAGTTCCACGGTGAGGTCAGTGGGCCAGACGGCCTAGCACTCTTGCTGATGGGCTAGCTGGCAAGCAGCTAAGCCCTAGGCCCTCTCCAGCAGGATAACTGGGTGTTCCCCACCCCTCCCCCAGCTTGCTGGAGGCTGCCCAGGGGCTGAGATAATGTGGGCATAATTGGGAAACTTGCGCCACACAAAGCCAGGAACAGGAAAAGCCAGTTGGGAGGGCTTGGGCCCCAGGTAAGAGTGCAGGGAAGAGGTGTGGGCTCTAGAAGCCATTTTGGGATTAGTGCCACGCTTGGTGGACCTGCAAGGGGACACAGCCCTCTAAGCCCCTGCAATTCTGTCTCCTCTCATCCCCCTGAAGGTGTAGAGGCAGGCAGGGCCCAGTCCCCAGGTCACAGGCTGACATTCATTGGCTGCGTCTTCAGTGGTGATCTTACCTTCAGAGCTGCGTCCATGCCAGAAGGGGAGATGGCTGATAGTGGCCAGGCATGGGATGGGGAGGGTGCTGCAAGGTGCCCGGGCACCCCAGAGGACCCCTCACATCCTCCATCCCTCACCAGGCAGGGGCGGCCCTCCCTGAATCCGTGTCTACGTTGGGGTGGAGGTTACTCTTTTCTCTCCACTGTGGCACTCCCAGAAGCAACCACATGGTGGGGAAGTGAAGAACGTTCCTAGTCTCTCTCTTACTGGGCACCAAGTGGGTGCCACTAGCCCTGGCCCTTTTTGCCCTGGTGATGGGCAGGGTGGGGCGGGGCAGGGAGGGTCTCTAAGGAGCAGGTACAGACTCACCTTAGCATGTGCCTGTTTGCCACAGCTGACTGTTAGCAGGGCCGGGGAGGTGACCCGGGGGTGAGCATAAGGGAGCTCTTGGGGTAAGGGGCTTGGGCTCATTGAGGGTGGGGATTGGATCCCAGAGTTCTGGAGTTGGGAGGTGCTGGAAGACTGGAAAGGCCTAAAAACTCACTTCCCCACTCTACACCTAGGAACTGGGAACCCAAGCCACTTGTTAGTGGCTGCCTGCCTTGGTCCAAGGACTCAGGGCGGGGGAGAATGACCCTCGTTCTTTGGATTGGGAAGTTTTCAGACAGGAGCAGAGTCCAGGTGACTCTAACAGGCGGGGTTAGAACATTAGAGTCAATAGAGGAGCAGGGATCACCACTGGAAAGAAAGAGAAAGAGCTGGATGGGGGCAAGAATCCAGGAACAGGTGGGCCGTAAAAGGGACCAGGATTGATTAAAGGCAGCCTGCTCCAGGGACAGGCAGCAGGGCTTAAAGACTGCACAGCCCCTCTCCTTGCCTGTCCAAGCTTCTCCAAACACTGCAGCCCTGGCAACCTGAAAACTAAGCTGATGTCTCCCACCTTCTGAAGGGCTGTTCCGTCACCCCCCTTTCAGACAGCATGCTGGGGCTACTAAGAGCCAGGCAGTAGGATTTCACCTCTGCCATTGATGAGCTGTATAACCTTGGGCAAATGACTTAACCTCTCTGTAGCTCAGGTTGCACTAAGGTTGCACATCTCCAAAATGGGGATTGTAAGAGTTAATACCCACCCTATAAAACTGCCATAAGGATTAAGAGAGTCCACGGGAAACAGAAAGCAGCACGTAGGACAAATGAAAGGCTCAACAGATGTTGGCTTCCAACATCACCATCACCATCATCTTTCATCTACGAAGCAATAGGCCTCCCTCCCTGGAACTTCATTCAACAAATATTTGCTGAGCACCTACTGCATACTGGACACTGTAGGGAGTGCTACTAGGCGCCCCTCCTCCAGGAGGCCCTTGTGACTGTCATCCCTTCCTACTAAGCTGACAGCTCTATTCAAACCCCAATAACATATAACATTGACCAGTACTCCTTTATTTTCTGCTTCCTGGCATATGCATCTAGCCTGTCTACTGTCTCCCAACTGACTGTAAGCCCTGCAGGAGATGGAAAGAGCAGGCCTGGGCTTGGGTTGAGTTGACTGTGTCATGCCTGACCCTGGCAGGGTCCAGGGCTTGGGGAGTTAGTTCCCTGCTGACTTTCTCTGATTCTCTAAGCAGTCAGGGCCGGTCCACAGAACACATCCTCTCTGCTTCCTTGCAGGTTCCCTTTACATGAGAAGCAGGGATTGGCCCAGATGTGGGACCTGGGACCACTAAAATAGTAGCATATTGGAGCTTAATGGACCATGCAATTCATCATTTACAATGACTGGAGGGATTACATCATGTGCCCAGGGACACAGAACAGTAGCACCCAGCCCAGTGCTTTCCCACCCTGCCACAAAAACAGACTCTGGCTCAATCTAACTCCCTGGGGCCTCTTTCTGGGTGGTGTCCCTCCTAGAATATAACCTCAGTGCCTCCATTGCCCCTTGTGAGAAACGGCACAAACACCAGCTACAATACTGGTGTGGCCACTGCATCTGCAGGTCACCTGACTGGGTGTCAGGTGATGGGTCAGAAACAGGGGCTTTGGGGAGCCCAAGTGTGTCTGTGTGGGTGGGGGTACCTGCAGGAGGCTGTTATGTGCAAAGCAATAAGAGCCAGAGAGGTGTGGAGTGAAGGGCAGAGGCATCCATAGAACTCGTGCCCTCAGCAGAGGGGCTCTTGCATCCCATGATATCAAAAGAATGAGACTTTTTTTTCTGACCTTAAGCACTGCCAGAATTCTCCCTGACCACCCTATGAGCCCCAGGATCTGGGACCCACACCCCTGGGGCTTGTGCTCAAGTGCCTCAGTTTCCCCACTAGAGCTCAAGTTGGGCAGTTCAGGCTGCCTGGCTTCCCAAAAGTGCTGAGCCAGCATGGCGGGCCTCAGGCCCGCCCCCTGAGACGTCACAGACCTGCAAACGCCTGAGCTCAGCAACAAAACACAAAGGCTCCTCAGTTGTGGCGGACAAACCTGCTCCCCAAGGCCCTGCCTGCTGTGGAGCTCATCTGCAGGCCAGTGGCACAGGTTCCCACGCGGCGGGGTGTGGCACACTCTGCTCCCCACATATCCACTTCCAGCAGTTTCTCTTCCTGCCCTTTTAAACCCAGACCTCTCTCTTCCTAGCCAAGCGGGCTGGAACTGGGCTCCAGGGTAGGTGAAAGTAGGTACCTAGGTGAGGCAAGGGGGATTCGGGGCTTCCTGGCATGAACCGCATTTTCCTCTGCCCTGGCGGTGCCAGCCCACCCCAGCCCCTCCTTTCCTGAGACTCTGCTTGGTGGCCTTCAAGTGACAGAGCAGAGGTGGCCGACGTGGCCTGGAGTAAAGTGGCAGCACATTACAGAGAGAGTGGGGCTATGTGCACGTGTGTGTCTGAGGCGGGTGCTGGGCTCCCCCATAGGGCCTCTGTGAAGTCGATATCCTTCAGGATGCATTTCTAGGGCTTTCCAGGGATGCTCCCGCCCCCACCCCTGGAACTGGCAGAAGGGGACAGGATGTCCGGTGAGAAACTGGCTAAGTGGTAAGTGGGACTGACTCACCACTGGGAGGGGCAGGGCCTCCAGCTGAAACCCTGCTGGGTCAGCACAGTGACCTAAAGGGTACAGGCCCCCTCCTCCCAGTGCAGCCGCTTCCCCGAATGACCACTCCCAGGGCTGGCTGGCTCCATACTTTCTGAAGCCAAGGCCAGCTCCACCTGGGAGGGAAGCTGGTGCGGAGGAGCATGCGATCAGGACCCCCCCCCCCACCTTTCTGGGGCCCCCTCCTTTCACAAGTTTTGCCAATCAGTGTCACCTAGACCCTAATCATTCTGTCAGCAAAACTCACAAGGGCAGGGCTCTCACTGAGCTTTTCCTGTCTCGTTTCCCCATTTGTTCAGGAGCTTCACGGGTGCCCAGGCTGCCCCCTCCTGCCTCTGGACTCCCCTCTACACTCAGGATGGGGAGGAAGGCTCAGCAAGGAAGCAGAAGCAGACTCAGCAGACCCAGTTCTTGTCCTGGTGCCCCAGCCACCTCTCCCTGGGGCTGGGCACGGTCTGGACTTGAGTCTGGCCTGGCCTTGCCCTGCTGTTAGCCTGGCATCTCTGAGACCCCTATCTTCTGCAGTGCAGAGATTTTGGCTGGTGGGAGGTAGGTCCTGGGAGCTTCCTTCCGAGGCCAGTGCCTGCTGGGATGGCTCCAGGGTGTCCTGGGGCCTTGCCAGCCGTGCTGATAACATCCCGTGAGCCCACAGTCAGGGGCTAATTGCTACCATCCAAGTCGGGAGCCTCCGCCCCTTCTTTGGGGTCACAGAAACTGCCGATGCTTTTCTCTTGCCTGATGACCCCCCAACTCCCCACATGGAGCTGTTTAATGATGGGCTGTGGGGCTGGTGCCTGGCGCCTTGGGCGGGTGAGCACAATGCGTGGGAGAGGAGGGGGTGCTGCAGCCTGGGAAAAGCCCCGACAAGGAGCCAGCGCAGGAGCCCAGGATCTTCCAGACAGGCCAGGCTGGCCCTGCTCTGCACTCCCGGCAGCGAAGAAACCCCACAGTGGCAGCAGTGATGAGGGTGCTCTGGCGAGTCCTGCCTCCCTCCAGCAGGACAGGCTCGGGGACAGGGATGAGTCAGGGAGGTGGGTTTTGCTTTTTCCCACCAGGTGGCTGAGGACACCTGGACTCTGTCCTGCAGGCTTGTTTCATGCTGGCTGTGCCATCCCCATGGCCCATCATGGGACCAGTCCTGAGCCAGCCTCTGACTCCACTGTGGCACCCCGGGAACACGGAGCCTCTCTCTTGGCCCTGCCTGCCTCCAGCCTTTAAGGCGTCACCTCTTGGTCTACTCTCCTGTACCTGCCACCTTTGCTCTGCTCACCTGGATGTTGGGAGAGGCAGGCTCTGGTCCCCACTACTTGGTCACTGTTTTTCTGTATGGCCTTGGGTAGGGTGGGTTCCTCTGCTATAAAATAGGAGCGTTGGATCTGATGATCCCGGGGGACTGCACTTTGGACATGACTTGCCTAGCTCTCTCTGACCCAGCTCTGCCTTTGCCTTGAATCAACTTCTGGGCACCTATCTACCAAGTAGCTGCTCTGTCTCTGTATGCTGCCCAGCTCTTCCAGGAAGACCTCCCAGGTTAAATGGAATACCAGAAAAATCCAGGCCACAGCATGACAAAGCTGGAGCACACAGGGGTTCTCCTACAGCCAAGTAATCACCAAGTCTCCCTGATGCTAGCTCCTAAACAGCTTTTGAATTCTTCTTGGTTCTCCAGCCTCTCTGGTCCCTATTCAAACTTCCTAAGCCCCCTCCCACTAGTGCACACCTCCCTCCACCTCACCTCTGGCAGAGTCTCCCTTTCTTACCTGGGCTGAGACTTTGCACTAGACCTTTCCTTTGACCTTAGCACCTGCCATCTCATGCCTCCCTCCATTTCCCCAAGCCCTGCTCTGGGTCCAGGCCAACATCATCGCTCACCTAGTCCACTGCTGCTCCAGCCTCTAGCTCTGCCCTCTAACTCCTTCACTCCGCTGCCAGAGGGAGCTCTGTAAAATGCAAATCACTTACTACTTCAGACCCTCCCATGGCTTCCTGCAGAGCTCAGGATGAAGTTTTTCTGGGCTCTAGACCCCTATCTTGGGCATCCCCAGCCTCCAGCTACCTCCTCTCCCAACTTTCTCTCTCTTCCTTGCCACACTGAACAACCCTGTCAAGTTCAGGTTGCTGCCTCTGTTAAAACTGCACCACTCCCCCCGTTACCTGCGAAAGTCCTTCTCATTCCTTCCTGAATCACCTTAGACTTGACTTTCAAGAGGGAGGCTTCCCAGAGCCCTCCTCTTCCCACCATCAGGGTTGGGTGTTCCTGCACCCCCAGGGTCCCAGTATCTGGGTGCGCCCCTGTCACTGCTTTCTCCTACTGAGGGAAAAAGCCAGGACTTCGATCAACCCAGTGCCTGGCATACGGGAAACACAGGGGGCCCAGTGGCAGGTGGAAAAGGCTGTGAGCAGCCGGGGACCTAAGCCAGGGTCAGTCATTTCTCAGGTCTGACTGCAGCTTCCTGGGAACTGCACAGTATCCAAGAGGCAGAAATGGAAAGTGAGGCCTCACACCTGCATGGAGGGAAAGCAGGTCAGGGTCCGAATCTCCTTCTTTGAAAGCAGGAAGCCATGTCCCAACAGGGGAAAGGTTGGCTAGACCCCTTGCCCACCTCCAACCCCATATCTTCTGCTTGCTTCCCTGAGACATTGCTCAATTCCTTTCCTCTCTCCTCTGCCCCAGTTCCCAGCACCTAGCCCCTCTTCCATCCTCACGCCAGACCATAAGGTGACAAATATTTTTCTCACCCAAGCAAACTGCATCCCTGAGGCCCTGGTCTGGAGATCTTAGCCTTGTTTGTGTCTGCACTCCCTGGTTTATCGCCCCTCCCGCCACTGCTGGGGCTTCTGCCGTCCCAGCCTTTCGCGGCCTAGCTAAGGCCAAGATTCAGGCAGGTCCCATTGTCTGCCTCCGATGCCAACTCTCTCCACCCAGCTGCAGCAAACGACACTGTCTCATAGCAGACACAGCAGCCTGGATTTCCCTCGGCAAGTGTGCATTTTTAATGACACATTTTGGGGAGTGTAGGCAGCAGCCTCTTTGGAAGGCTAGTGTGGGGGTGGGAGAGGCGGGGGGCTGCCGAGAAAGCAGAGGAGAATTCCCCAGGCTTCCCCGGAGAATCTTTTAAAAGCTCAGTATTGACATCTGCATTGTCTCAGCCCTGCAGGCTTCATGCTGATGTTCAACACCTGTTTGGAAGCAGAGGGCTCTCGATCTGCCTCATCCCAGGAGGGGCCTGTGATGCCACCCTAGCACCCAACCCTCCCAATGCCCTGTCCTGCTATGGGCAGCTGCCTGCTCGGATGGATGTGGGGTGAGTGGAAGGCAGTGGGGGAGGTATACAATGCCTTTCTGCAGGGAACGCTTATTCTGATAGGGATGAGGTGAGAGCTCTAACGATTGTGTAGAAGATCTGACCAAGGAGAGATTAAAAGGAACATAGGGGGTGTAGAAAGTCATCTATGAGCACTGACTTTGAATTCAGATAGACCTGGATTTGTGTCTGCTGCTTTTTAGCTGGTTGACTTCGAGAAAGGTCCATTAATCTTTTCATGCCTCAGTTTCCCCATGTACAAAATGGGGCCAATAATAGTACTATCTCCTAGGGCTGATTTGAGGATCCAATGAGATAGTTCAGTTATGCTCTTGGCATAGTGCTTGGCCCATAGCTACAACTACATAAGCAGTGGTATTATTCACTAGGAGAAAGAACCTACCTAGAAATCAGGTACGCTGGTTCCCTGATTCCCATCCCGGCTCTAAGCCCACCCTGTGATCCTGATGAGACTACTCCCCCAGGGCATGAATGGCCTCTGCACTAGTGACATTTTGGAGGGGGGCTTGTCCCGTGTATTGCAGAAGTTTAGCAAGATCCCTGGCCACTACCTAAGAGCACCCCCTCCACTTGTGATGACAAAATCACCCTAGACATGGCTGCACCTCCCATGGCAGGTAAAATCACGCCTGATTAAGACTACTGGGCTAGAGGAAGGGAGTGAAGCTCAGGCAGGGATGGTGGAGCTCACGATGGCAGGGTGGGCCGTGGCAAGCTGGTGCAGAGAGGAGTGGGTAACATAGTTGCGGGGGGGGGCACTCTGGCAGGGGATTGTCCTTATTTGTCCAGGGACAGAGGGTCCAGAGGTGGCTGGGACAGGGGTGTCAGTCTTCCTATCTGGAGTGCCAGGGCTCTGTAGGAGGAGGTGGCAAGTTGTGTTTGGGGGAGACAGAGAGTACAGGGCCCTCCAGGGAGCTGGCTGTCAGAATATGGGTTATGGAGTGGCATGTGTGTCCTCAGAGGATGCAAGAGGGTGGAAAGGCAGCGAGGGGAGGGACACAGGGGTCACGCGGTGGGGTGTTGTGAGCACCTTTAGGCAGGGAGGGGAGGGAGGCTGCTAAGGTAGGGGCTGGGCTGGGTTCCTAAGAGCTCAAACAAGGTCAGGCAGTGTCTTCCTTCGGCTGGTAAACTGCTATCATTTCGGAAGGATGTTCACCTCATTTGGTTCCTGCTTAAGTGAAATCCACAACATGTGTTCTGTGCATTAGTGGAGTGTTTGTGCTTAATTAGTGGCAAATTCTTTCATATTAAAGTCATTAAGTTTTGCCGTTTGCTGTCTTTACCCTGGGCCTGGTTCTCCTGGCTTTTCTTTGAACACAGGAGGGCCTGATCGCAGAGACTCGCAGGTGGTTCCCGCCTCGCAGCCTCAGGAGCAGCACACACATGTGCACGCACACCTTCCCTGTGGCATTCGGACCCTGCAGCATCAGCCCTTGAGCCTGTCCCACCCAGGGCTGGCATCTGGCACTCCCAGCACCTCCATCCATGCCCCAGGCACCTCCTGCTCCTAGGCAAGGCTTTGGAGGCAGAATTCTGTCTGTCCAGAGGCAATCTGCCAGGGGAGGGAGCTGCAAAGTGAGGGACTATTGGTTCAGGCTTTAGGGCATGGGTGGCATCTTGCTGCTGGAGGGGCAATGAGAAGGCAACCTGACTGCTCAGGAGGTTGGACTCACACATTCCAACCAGGCAGCAAGACTAGGAGCTCAGTGCCCACTGCCAGGGCAGCAGGTGGGGGCCGCTAGAGCGACAGTGGGATGGAGAGCTCTCGACTCCATGCCCTCAAGAAGGCCTTGGTCTCACCACTCCCACTGCAGTGACCCCTGAGATAATACTGTGTAGCCACAGCACAGTGGTGAGCTTGAACTCTTGAACAGGGAGTGGGGATCAGTGACCAGGGTCCCAGAGCAATCTCTTCCCTCCACCTGTTTCCAAAGCAGCTTGAGAAGGAATTATTTGCACAGGCACCAAACCTGCTATTTCATTTCTGGGTAGAACCCACTGGTCTGGACCCAATGAGTGAAACTGTGCTCAAATGGCACATAAGGTCTCGCTTAGACATACCATTCCCAGGGGGCACTGGACCTTCTGGTGAACCCTTCCCTGTATGGATGATACAAGAACTGCACCAGGCATTGGCACAGGGTGCTCAGGGCATCTTCTGTACCTGGACTTAGGCGGTGCCAGGAAGGGGAGCTGTAATGCTGGAGGAGATGGTGGGAGCTCCTCTCCTCGCAGCCCCTCCCTGGTGAAACCTCACCCTGCAGGGTCTCAGGTGGCACAATCTGGACTGAGACCCTAGCAAACCAGCCTCTCTTTCCATGTCTCCCGGCTCAGGGCTGAATCCATCAAAAAAAAAAAAAAAATAACAAAAAAACCCTTCCTTGCTTCCTTGCCACCCTATGAGCTCTGCTCCTGGATCAGGGACCTCAGAGCTGGGGGCAGTAGTCTTTATCGGATGAGCTTCAGTGACCAGGGTCTGGGGCCAGACAAGAAAAGGAGGTGGGAAATGGAAGTGGCAAAGGCTTAAAGTCGAGTTTTCTCTTGACTTCTTCAGCTAGTATGGCCCCAGGAGCCCCCAGCAAAGGGTCTCCAGCCAGGGTGCTGGAGGTGGGCCAGGAGGGTGGTCCCCAGGCACCAGCAGATCAGGGCCTCAGGATTGCCGGGGTAAGAGAAGGCAAAACCCTTGGCCCTGTGTTCCTTTGGCTGATGAGAGAACCCAAACCCCACAGAGGGGAGACCAGCCCATGCCCAGATGTTCAGGCTTATGTCTGGGTAACATCTGGGTGGAGTCTGGGTGGGGAGGGTCCTATATCACAGGATGCAACAGAGGTAGGGGAACTGGGGGTCAGGGCCAGGGACTCTCTGAATGGCCCTTCCATCACTGCAGAAGCCACTCACTTTTCACGCCACCTCCCTTCAACCTGCTTTTGGGTTCAGCTACCACCCCAATCCTGATTCTCTCCCTGGCCAAGGCTCCAGTGAAAATGAGCAGTTCTCCTCCACACACAAGCAATGGCCTTCCGTTCAACCAGTGCTGCACCTCCCAAACTCATCCACCCTCTCTGAGGACACCAGCCTGAGCTGGAACACTCCAACTCAATGTACCTGCCCCAGTGTTAACCACCGAAAGCATTCTCCCTAACCACCCACAAAACCCCAAGAGTAGCCCCCGCCCAAGTATCAACATCAGCGCCAACCTAGACCACAACACAAACCCAGGTCCTGACCCCAGTGCTAGTGTTAACCTCTTCCTGGTTTAACCACAGAACAAAGCAAACTCCGAGCATGGCCCTCAGTGCAGCGGCAGCCCTGAACTCAGCTCCTCTGGGGCTCCAGGTCTAAACCCAGCACCAGCTCGGGGTCACCCTGGAGGGCAGGCAGCCACGGCTCACAGTTTTCTTTCCATCCGAGAGTCCCCCATCTGGAGGTGGGCAGGGAAAGTGGGGTCTTCAAAAAGTCATGATGTGGGGTTTTGGGGAGAGGCTGGCTGAGCTGGAGGTGTGGGTGGTCTGTCTGCTGTGGGGCACGGTGCTGCCCAGTCTCTGCCTTGCTCTCATCTGGACACAACAGGGCCTGTGGGCATGTCCAGGTCTCCGGGCTGTCACTTTCCCCAGTGCCCAGAAGGCTGAAAGGGGCGGTGGGAAGGCAGAGGCTTCCCTGTTTGTCCTGGTGCTAATGTCAGCCTTGGCAATTTACCAGCAGTAGGACCTATGAACAAGTCTCATCACTTCCCCGAAACCCAGCCTTTTCACCTGTGTATGGGCTGGAGCACATCTACCTCATTTGGTCAGAGGGAGGCCTCCTGTATAAAATGACCTCCCAGTCCCAGGAGTCTTCTGGGAGCCCTCCTGCCTGGCCTGCTCCACTCCCAGCTCCCGGCTATCATCCTCTCTTCCTCCCTCTTTCTCGGCAGCACTGAAATCATCACTTGGCAAAATGCTGAGGGGAGCACATCCCTCCGCCGCTGCGGCCTGTCCTCTTCCTGCCCTGCCAGGCAGGGGCACGTGGGGCGAGGGGCCTGAGAGGCAGAAGGTGGAACCCCTGAGCCTGGCCACATGTCCCCAGCCCCACCTGCTCCCTTCCAGCATCCAGAGTGGTGTCAGAGTTTCGAGAGTGGGGTCTTTCCCATCCTTGCCCTCCCCAACCATCCCTCTGCCCAACACGAATCTGTCAGGAGCCTTGCCCAGCCCTCTTCCAGCTCAGACTTGCCGGGGTTTCAGGAGTCACGGGGTAGGGCTGGCGTGCCAGGGCCTGCTCCGCATCCTGCCTCACGGAGGAGCCAGCACGTAGGCTCAGGGCTCGTACCCAGCTGCAGATGCAGCCCAGCCTTGGTGGCCACCTGCTTCCCTTCCCTTCCCTCCTTCCATTCCCATGCCCTCTTGGCCCTGACAGAGGGGCCCCTGAAAGCCCAGGACTGGCTCGTGGCAGTGATGTGTGTGTGTGTGTGTGTGTGTGTGTTTGTGGTCGGGGGAGTGGACCCCATGTTGGCCACATCTGGGAAGAGTGTTGCCAGCCTCTTTTGGCCACCCCAAGGTTGGGCCCATCCCCTTAGCAGCAGCAGAAGCTGGGGCTCAAGTGTTCCCCTCCTTCCCTCCCTGGGAAAGTACAAAAGGGCCAGGTTTCCTGCCAGGCCCCTCCCAAGGGATGGCAAGAACAGTTAACACATGTGCACTGCTGAGCTGTGCCAGGCCCGGGGCTGGATGTCTACATATATTAATTCACTTAATCCTTACAACACTCCAGGAGCGAGGTACCATTTTTGTCCCCATCTTAGAGATGGGAAAACTCAGGGAGGTCAAGTCATCTGCCCACGGTCACACAGTCTGTGAGGCCGATTCTGATCAGGGCAGTCTGTCTCCAGAGGTGACACTCTTCACCACACTCATGGCTCCACGGCGTCCCTCTCTCCCCTTCCCGGGGAAGGAGTGCCTGCACCCTCCGAACCAGACCTGGGTGGGCGGCCCCTGACTGCTGGCAGTGGGGCCTGAGGCTGACAATGGGGCTGCTAAGAGCTCCTTGCAGAGAGGGCAGCACCATCCCCCCGCCTCCACCTCTCCACCTTCACTCTCAGGGAGGCTGAGCTGACTCCTCCGCCTACCCCAAGACTGTGGGGGCCAGCAACACTCGGCCACCCAGCACAAGGATATGACTGAGGACTCCAGACATGAAAAGCTCCCACTCTTCCCCTGTTCCCCTTCTCTCCTCATCCCAGAGCTCAGAGACTTGACTTCTAGTCCAAACCCTGCCACTCTCAGGGTCTCTCTATCTGCCCCTCAGCTCCTCTACCTGTGAAACCTGGAGGTGGCACCTGTACCCATTGCCTCCTGGGGCTGTGGGGTGGTGAGGACCAAGTGAAAAAGGAATGCTGAGCACCTCTGAAAACTAAAGGGCGAATGACAGCTGCGGGTATTGAGCACCTGTGATGTAGTCATTTACACGTAAAATCTCATTTAATCTTCACAACCACCCCGGGTGGGGAGTCCCCTCAGCCTCGGGCCAAGAGAGTGACTGCCAAGCTCCGTCCTTTCCCAAGGCCCAGGAATGGAAGGTGCTGTTATTCTTTTCCTTGTTTTTTCACTCGGCCCCGCCCATTCTGGGCCATGACCACCCTGAAGCCCAGGAAGTGGCAGCAGGTGCTCAAGAAGAGTGAGCAGAGGCTCTCACACCCCTCCCTGAGTTGGGGCGCTGGGGTCCTGGGAGGCCCAGCTCAGCCAAGACAAGCAGGGGGTTCTACACACCCGGTGGAGCGGGGCTGCCCCAGCAGAGGCTGCGGGGATAGCACGCCAAATTAGCTTAATGAGCGGGGCCCAGCTTTAACAGGGGCCCTCCGTGTTGCAGCGGTGACTCCTGCTTTCATTTTTAACGCTGGGTAAGGCTGGGTTTTCTTTTTCTCTCTCCCCCATGCATTTTCACCCTGGCTAATGACTCCTCACTCAGAAAGGCCCCTACCACTGCTAATTAGATTTAATTACTGGAGTAATTAATGATTTGATTGGAAAACTGAAATATGGTGTGAATTCTGTGATAAATAGGAAAGTCAAAGGGACAGGGAACTGAGGCTGAGACCAGTCTGGGGCGGGAGGAAAGAGCAGGCTGAGGATGGGTCAGCTGGCAGCCCTGAGACGGGCACCGTCTGCTCTCGGTTCCCCATTCACATTCATGGAGGGGCAGAGAAGAGCAACTCTTCCAAGGCTGCCAAGAAGTTGGTGGGAATCGGGGGGAGCGGGAGTTGGCAGGTCAGACCTGGAGAAGAGGGGCGGCAAGGAGTGACTGGAGCCTGGGCGGCTTGGCTCCATGGCTCGGCTTGCTCAGTAGTGTTCTCACGGTGCAGGAGCACCTGGGCAAGAGATATCAACCACGCACAAGCCCACAGAAAGGCGCTGTGGTTGCTTCTCTCGCTGTGGTTACAAAGACCCTGCCTCTGGGTCACCAGATAAGCAAAGAGCTCAAGCCAGGAGGCAGCCAGGTGTTGTGAGGAAGAGCATTCGGCAGCAGGCAGGCGGTGGGGAGGCCTGGGTCCCCTGGAAGGTCCCTGCCTCTCACTGCAGCAAGTTCCTGACCTCCTATTTCCTGCTTGGCTCACACCCACCTGCCTTGGCCTGAGGTGATGTGGGCTGGGGAGCTTGGGGTGGGCAACACATTTGCTCTTTCAATTTGGTAGTGACACACCAGTTTTGTATTACTCTAGGGAGGGGACCCCTGGAGGCAGAAATAGGGGAGAGAAGTGGGTGGGGATGCTGGTTTGCTCCACGGTCCACTCCAGGGCAGGCCCACATCTATACCTCTGTGTTGAGGGCCTAACCCAGGTGTCCCACTGCCCCTGGGCATCTTGCCCTGCACGTCACTAAACTGCTCTCCAGCTGCTCCCTCAGCCCTGCCCCTCCCAGGGCCCATGGTTGCATCAGTATAGCCCCTTGACTCTGCTGAAGGTCTAGAATACAGACTTTCAGCTCCCGGCAGCTCCACAGGAAGGTGAGGCTCCTACTGTCTCTTACCTGGAATCACAGTACTGAAAATATCACACCTTTACGGTGCACTGCTGTCTAATGGGTATTACATTAGGTAATCTGTCTCCCTAGTATGCTGAGAAACTGAGGCTCAGGCTCCTGAAGTGATCTGTCCAAGCCACACTGTTAATAAATGGATTTAAATACAAATCAGATCTTGTTACTCAAGTCCTCAGTCAATCTCTACTGCCTTAGGGTAAATCTAAACTACTTATCAGGCCTTCACAATCTATCCCTGCCCATAGTCCCATCTCCCTCTCCCACCCCTTCCAGGTCCCCACCCTCCCCACCAGTCCCAGCTGCCAGTGGAAAACTCTTACCCACCCTTCAACACTCAGGTCCCACGCTGCCACCAGCTCTGTCCTCAGGTTCCCTGACTCCTTGCTCAAACAGCTCTCCCTGGCACACAGTGTTGGCTTTGCCATGAAGATAGACACTTATCCCTGACCTCCCAGCACACAGCCTGACACCCGGCACATACAGGTTTGCTCGATGAACTGCGAGCCAGAGTCGAATCCCAGAGAACATACTCAGGGATGTGGGTGCCTGGGGGCTTCTCAGGTCACTACAATCTTTCAATTAAGACTCGTTAGGAAGCTGAGTGATCAAAGTAAGGACCAGAATGCCTGGTGAGGGTCATGCTTATTTACCAAAATGAGATTCTCTATAAGAGAAAGGCCGATGGGCCAAATATGTGGGGGCTGCATTCAATTCATGCCCCCAGTGCGAAGCGGGAGCACCCCCCTTTGCTTCCCAGGTCGACTTGCAAGTGCTGATGCCATCACTCTCCTTCAGCCCCCTTTACCAGGATGGTCCTGGATCCTGGAATGATCAAGAGTAAGGCGCTACCCATTCTGTAGATGTCGAAATTGAGACCCAGAAGAGTGAGGTGTTCTTACATGAGGTTATATAATAAACTAATTGAAAAGCCAAAAAGAATCCAAGTCTCTTGACCTTTCTACATTCTTGGTGTGAAAGGGGTGAGGAAGAGACGATGAGGCAGACAGCCTTACACCCTGGCAGGTGAAGGTGTCCGGGGCAGTTGATACATATATTTCATTTTTAAAATTTTTGGTAGAGTTGGGGTCTTGCCTAGGCTGGTCTCGAACTGGCCTCAAGTGATTACCACCTGCCTCAGCTTCCCAAAGTGTTAGGATTACAGGTATGAGCCACTGCACCCAGCCCAAAGGTAAGTCTGTCTCTGGAGGGTGGGTTGGTGCCCCACGCACAATGCTCAGCGACCTAGGTGGCCTGGAGTAAGGTGAAGATGAGCAGTACCCCAGCCCCAGCTAGACTTCAGCATCACGGAGCTGACGGGCCTCTTGTCTGCAGTCAGGAGGTGCTCTGGAGTTCAACCCCGCCTGCCCCCCTGGGGTGGGGCTGGAGGAGGGAGGGCAGCTGAAGAAGCAGGTCAAAGCACGTCCTCCCCGCCAGCCCCACCCCCACTGAGAGCGGGCAGAGACGGAGCCTGCAGGACCAGAACCAGGAGCCCTGTCCTGGCATGTCCCAGAGACACAGCTTGAGTGGGAAGTGAGGGAGGTGAGTCAGGGCTGGGCGGTGGGGGAAGAGAGAAGGGGCAGGAGGTCTGTCCCATTTCTGAGGACACAGGGACCAGGGCTGGCAGGAACCAGGAAAGGGTGGGTTCCCCTAGAGTGGTAATTGCCCAGGGTTGACTTGGTGGGTCTTTGGCCCAAGGCCCCCGCCTCTCCTGGGTTACAGGCTCAGGCAGGCCCCCGGAAGCAGGACTGCTGGCGGCATAGGGGCAGATAGGGGCAAGGCTGGAAGGCATCTTGCCACATTGTCTAGGGAGGAACCAGCGCTGAGGTTTGAGAATAGTGAGATAGCCGTGCCATGTCACCTGCACAATATGCTAAGATCAACAGGAGGCCTGGCAGGGGAGGTGGAAGGGCTGCCTGTCTCTCCAGCCCCCTCCCCACCTCCCAGCAGGCCTGCCCACTCTGGGTGCTGCCCACTGCAGCGGGCAGAGGCCGGCCCTGGGAGTGGCAGCGAGTGTGCAGCTCAGGGAAAGGCCCTCTCACCCACAATAGATGAGGGAGTCGGGGAGGTCGTGGTGAGGATTAGGGCGGGAGACGCTTTGAACCCCAGAAAGACTGGTGGGAACTGGTTCTTGACTCACAGCCGAGAAAGGGGTTAGGGAATGGCCGGGGCTTGTGCTTTATTTTTTTCCTTTTATGAGATGTGAACTCAAGCAATTAAAAAATATGCATTTGATTTTTACACATTTGGCCCTGCTGTGTCTCTTCATCTTTGCTCCAGCCCTGGTCCCATCAGCACGGTTGCCATTTCACAGCGACTTTTCATCTTCAAAGTGATTAGATAGATTTTGTGCCCAAGTTTTTATAAGGCTCAGCCCCCCTCCTTCATAGACTCCCTCAACCCTGAAAATCAATACTGGTGGACAGTATCTGTGCTTCCTGCCTCCCAGAATTCTGGCAGCAAGTTATTTTATCTCCACCACTATTGGCTGAATACCTTCTACCTACCAGGCACTCCGAAGTGCTTCCCTTTCAGGATCTCATATTTTCACTTCCATCTTCTGGAAGTGAAAGCAAGAACGGATAGTTCCATTTGCCAGAAGAGGAAACTGAGGCCCAGTGGCTGAGAAATTTGCCACTTTGCATAGCTAAAGAGTGGTGGATCCAGAACCTGAACCTGAGTCTTCTGGTTGTGGTGCCCTGTACTCCCTTTCAGACTGACACTACCCTTTGCTTTTCCACCTCCTCACTTAGAACCCTCTCTTCAGACTGGATTCCAGCTTTCTAGGCAGGCAGTGCCTAATCACTGGTGTGCGTGTTACACGTTCTCAACAAATTTGCTGAAGAGTTATTTCCCCAGGGCTGGCTGCAGAAGCTGAAGCCCTCGGTAACCTGCCCAGCCTGAGTCTTCTCCCAGCTCCCTACCAGAGACAGGGAAGGGGAAAAGAAAGAGCAAAAGCTGAGGTTTTGGAGTGGCAGAGCTCTCAGTGTAGATCCAATTATTGCCCAGACAGGTAGCTGGGGACCACACCTGCCCAGGCCCAGGTCCTGCCCTGCCTGACATGCTGCCCTAGGCACCAGTTGGCAAAGGCTCCCAAGTGGACTTGGACAAGAAAGTTCTTGGAAAAGTAATTCCCATACCCGACCTTTGTGGCAAGGTAACAGCAAATGGAGGTCATATCCCGCCAGAGTTGGGGGCCTGAGCCCTTCCCAACTGAAGGGTACTGTCATACACTACCCCCTGACGCTGGCAAGATTTTACTCCAAACAACTCCACCCAGGTGATTAAATAATCTCTTCCCCTTCTTTCAAGGTCTTCATCATATGAGAGTCTACCATTTCTCCCTGGGAAACTGCTTAAATGTTCTCTACCCTTCAGTAGGAGAGAAATTCTTCCTCATACCCTCAATTCCTCTTACTACAAGGGAAGCACTCTCTCAGGTGGTATGCTTGGGCCCGTGTGATCAGTTACCAGAGCTGGGGATCAGGTAGGTATCCCCCATAAGGAGAGAGCAGTGGGGAATAGAGAGGGAGCTTGCATGGCAGACAGACCTGGGGCTGGGCTCTTGCACTCATTGGCAAGTTGCCTTAACCCTGTGAGCTTCAGTTTCCTCATCTGTAATATGGACTTCATATTTTACCACAAAATGGCTATAAGGATTCCATGAAATAATGTATGAACATGGTTAGCCAAGTGCCTGACACAGAATAATTGCTCTGGAGGTGGCAAACTGATATGTGGGTACCCTGGGATCATGGACAGGGCCGCCAGCTAAGACCGACCATCAGGGCCAGAGCAAGACCCTTTCTAGCATCCCAAAGTGGGTTCCAGGCCCTCCCCAAAGGCCACGGCTACTCTCATTTGTGTGGATTCTCTAAGTTGTCCGGTGCCAGCCTGCAGAAAAATGGGCAGCCTCAAAGCTCCACAACAGCTGTCAGACAGCTCAATTGTTTCCCTGCAAATCAGCATCCTCACTCTGGCCTGTGGTGCCTGATGTGGTCCTGGAGTCCTCTGTTTTCAGGTGGGGACCCAGGAGAGCTCTGCAAAGAGCTGGGATCATCCCCTCTGCAGAGGATAAGGGGAAGTGCCAGGTATTTCTGCCAGCTGGCCCCCTGGTAGGTGCCAGCACAGGCCTGCGTTCATACTGTGGCATGCAATGAGCCCCAAGGAGACAGGAAAACAAGGACCAGTGCTGGAGCTTTGACCTGAGCTGATGAGACTTTTCCTCATCTCCTTCCTGAGTTCCTGCAGTCTAAGAGGTCCTCAAGGGAACTCTGGGACTCTTTCCCACGGCCGGCCAGCGGACGCAAAATAGCACAGCTCCTCCCTCTCCCTGCGTCCTTCTCCCCAGGCCAGCCACACCCAGCTCAGTTGATGCCCAGCCCCGAGTACTGGAGAACAGAGGTCCCCGTCCCAGCGGCCCGCTCCACCCCTGCACTCTGGCACCTCTGACAGGCAGGCGTGGCTGGGCCTCTGGGCCTGGCAGGAGTCATAGGATGGCTGGAGGGCCCCATTCCATCTCTGCCTGCTCCCTCGTCACCCACAACCATGCAAGGGATAGAAGCCGGAGCCTGGGGTAGGGCCTTTTGGAAGATGCTCGGGTGGATTCCCTGGAGTGCTCATGAAGTCCTCAGCATAGCCTTCCAAGGCAGGTGTTAGGAGACAGCTGAAGACACCGAAGCTGAGCGGCATTTGGGGTTGCCAAAGTCATGGTTAGTGGCAGAGCCAGGATTCAAACC
The DNA here is from genome assembly GCA_963574635.1 of Cheracebus regulus. Lineage (NCBI taxonomy): Eukaryota > Metazoa > Chordata > Mammalia > Primates > Pitheciidae > Cheracebus > Cheracebus regulus. Next base: position 90,621 of record CAUYQU010090974.1, read on the forward strand.
CAGGTCTCCTGACTCCAAGTACTGTGTGTGCCCCACCAGCTCACCTTTCCTCTCCAAGGCCACAGAGTACTGGGCTGCTTTCCAGGCCCAGCTCTGTCGAAAACTCACAGCCTCTCTGGGTCTCATTCCCCCTCTTAAAGTGGGAACTACCACCACCACCCCAGCCCCTGAGGTTTGTGGGGACCATCAGATGAAACAAACTCTGGAGCGGGAACTGTGACTGTAGAAGAAGGACTGTAGCTACAACCGTGTTCAGGATTCAAGGCCCTGGAACAGGACCACACATCTTCTGCTGGGGTGAGGGCCTGCCTGAGGGTTTTGCCAGGAGGTCTGGGGGAGAATCTGTGCCCTTGTGGTCACTGAGGCAGGGAAGGGGTGTAGTGAGACCTAGCCCTGGACACTGACCTTTGGTCTGACACCACTGGCATACACCCCACCTTCCCTGGGAGGCTGCCTGTTCTTGGCTCTGAGAGTCCTTAATGGGACAAATACATTTAGTTACAACGTCATTCGTCAAGTGCGGACACCTAGTTCATAAAAGGGGCCTGCCTTGGGAGTCAGAAGACCCAGGTACTAATCCTGATGCTGCCAAGAGCTAGTGAACTATGTGGCTTTCTCTTTCCAGGCCTCAGTTTCCTCATTTAAAACACAGGAAGGCTACTCAATTGACCCTTCCTTCAGGTTCCATCTGGCTTGGCCAGTCTGGGGGTCTCTGCTCTGCAGCCACCCTCCAAGAAGCTGCAGGTGTGTGTCAGGCCTGCGGGTGGGAGGATGGGTGGGAATGTTCACGCCCATGTTCCCAGGGTCCTGGGGGCTGAAGCTCAGCAGAAACGAAACCTCTAGGACGTGATCACAGTGTGGCGGGATATGAAACAGATGGGATTTTGCAACCCTTCAAGGCGTATGCAAGGTGTGGCTCTGTCAAGGGCATCTTGTGCCTGTTGAGAGGCGCTTCTCAGAGCTGGTGACTCTCTGAAACCAGGGCTGGGGCCCCTTTCTAGGATGGGGGTATATGAGAAAAGGCACCAACTTTGTGAAGCAAATCCAGGCTCTTGCCCAAGTCAAAGAATGTCCCACAGAAGTACCGGAGCTTCTGTGGCTTAGGGTGGCTCCTGGGCTGGGACCTTGAACTTACACCCAGGAAGTGAGGCGTCTGTTAGTAAGTGAGACTCCCAGCTGTGAGTCAGGTCTCTGCAGTGGGGCAGATGTGGGGGTGCAGGTATGTGCTAAGGAAGGGAGGCTGGGAGCAGGGTGCTTGCTCAGCTAAGCACCGATCCTGCCTCTGCCAGCCATTTGCTGTGTGTCCTCGTAAGGTATGTAACCGCTTTGTGCCTCAGCTGTGTCATCTGTGAAATGGGAACACCAATTATTGCTTCTTATAACTCTTGGGATTATCACTAGGATCAAACCAAAGTGACCTCATGAGTATGAAGGAACTCTGAGAACCTTTCAGAGCTTTACTGAAGTTCTGTCTCTCAAAATAAATAAGAGCTGACTTTTCCTCTGAGCAGTGCCTGTTGCTGGCCATCCTCCCTCCAACTCTGAATGAGGTGGGCACTGACTCTGCTTCATTGAAGTGGCACAAGCAAGACAGGTAAAATGCCAGGGTGTCTGGGGCTCAGAACCCCAGGCAAGTGGACAAGATGCACTGTGGGGGCCTGTCAGCTTGCAGTCCCTAGAACAGGACCACAGGCCCCGCTTTGAGTGACACCTCTTCTGTCCTTCTCTGCTCTGGGGTTGGTATTGAGGGGAGAGGCTGGGGCTGGGATTTCGAAGCCCAAACCTGGCCTCTCCCAGACTCTTCTCTTCCTCCTGGCTCTGGGGGGAATCTGGAGAGGAGACAAACCTAGGGGAGATGTTAATTAGTTCTGACAAATTAATAAAGAAAGCCTAATTTATTCTCCAGATCTCATTTCCTTCCTGGTGCTTTATTTTCCTGCCCAACAAGCTGCTGCTAGGGAAATGGAGGGGAAAGGTGGTGGTGGGGGGTCAATCTGAAGACAGGGGCAGCCCAAATCCACCTGCCTCCTCCTCACTGGCTCCCACCCAATCCCTACCACTCCACTGCTCCAGAAAGCCAGCCCCAGACATTAAGCTGTCAAACCACTCCCAATTATCTCCCTCTATGCCCGCTGGCTCCAGGGGCGACAGTTGTAGCAAGCTGGCGTTGACTCATTCTGTCACTGGCCTGCCCTGCTCTGGGAAAATGCAATTTAATGAAGTCCGATGGCAGGGCTGGGGCAGACAGGGTCCCAGGAAGAGGGTGACACCAGCCTGGGGACAGCTGACAGTGTCCTCTTCCTGTGGGACAGTGCTTTTGATCTGTATGACGCGATTCCATCTCCAGACCCTGGAGGGATCATCCTGGACCTCCCCCTACCTCACTCACCTCTCCAGCAGCTCTGAGCAACCAAGCCATTAACCTTTCCCACCAGGGCCTCTACCTCCCTCGGCTGCCTGTTTTAATAGCGTATGGTCATGACAGCTGGGAAATTCGTCCTGCAGTTTCATCTCGATCCCTTCTGCTGAAGAGCAAGTCCATTTCCCCAAGCCTTTTGATGTAGAGCCTGGGAGTGGGTCAGCCACCACCAGATGCCATCAAGGCCAGTCCAAGGCTGTGGCTGAGGCCATCTGTGTACTGCCAGGCCAGCTCTGCTGCTGGAAGGAAGCGGCTTGTTTCTTCTGCTTCTGGTTGGGCCTGGCCTAGCCCTGCCACTTGCCCCCATTAAGTCCAACCTCACCAGGGGCATTTGCTGAAGATCCCCATTCTCTCTAGTTGTATAGCAGAGAAGCCTCTAACTCCAGGTTCCTGGGTTCAAATCCCAGCTCTGCCACTTGCAAGCTCTGTGACTTTAAACTTTCTGTATCTGTTTCCTCATCTACAAAAATGGAGAGAGAATAATCACTCCCTCAAAGGCTGTAGAGAAGATTAAATAAAGCTCTATAAGCAAATCTCTGAGAGCTGGCCCTGGCACGGGAGTGCTCAGTAGATGGTGGCTTTTGGTGCTGTGGTCCCCACACCTTTGGCTGATGCGGGGCCTTCTCAGGGGTTCTTCCCTTTTTTCCTCTTTCTCCATTGCCCATTCATTCTTCATGCCTTGAGTAGCATCCCTTGCCCTGGGAGGAATCCCTGTCCCCCAGAATGGGCTAAATCTCCCTTGCTCTATGTTCCCACCAGGCTCAGGCCTTTGCCACACTCAAAAAGCATATTCAGTGTCTGGCCCCCCACCAGCCTGTGAGCTCCATGAGGACATGCATGGCACCTGCTTTGCTCAAAGCTGATGCCCAGCATCTGCCAGGGCCTGCACATGGGAGGTGATCAACAATTAAGAGGTGACTGACACACGGCATGACCAGGAGGCCAAGGTGCCTCAAAGCTTCCCCAGCTCCAGTGGAAAGGTTCTAGGACCCACATGGGTTTGAGAAATGCTCCTGGCCGAGGATCTGTCTCCTGCCTGGCCCCACTCTGTGTCCCATGTGCTAGAGGCCCAGTAGTCAGGAAGGGCCATCACGCTGGTACCAAAGGTACAGATAAATATCTTTCAGCAAGGGGCAGTCAGACATCTGCAGAGCTCACAGGCTGGCTGGCCCTCAGAAGTCACACCACCATCCTCTCTTGTACCCTTCTTGGTGTTTGCCTTGGACTTGACCAAGTGGTAGGAGAATAGTAGCTAGTTCCACACAGATCCCTTGTGCACCTAGGATGGGCTGGGAGACTCCCAGAGCTCCCCAGGAGCAACCAGCCCAACTTACTTGCAGGACAGATAAGGAAATCAAGGCCAGAGACTGCCTGAGGCGACCCGACCTGCAAGTGGCTGAGGCAGGACTCTTGATACTGAGGCTGAGGCTGACGCTTTTTCGTGAAAGCACACCTGGCTCATGTTAGCAAACAGCCTCCAGTCTGCCTCGCACCCTGGATTTCCATCGCCCTGGATTATTGGTAAAGTCCCCCACCGCCCACACTCTACATGAGATCCCAAAAGGATCGATCGTGGAAAATGCAAGGTAGCTTATTGCTAACGTAATGAGATGTGCAGCTCAACCTGTTCAGCCCGCCAACACCACTGCCTCCACGGTGCCAGGTATGCTGGGACCCTGGGCAGTGAGGAGACAGCTCTGGCTAAGATCCGGTTTGAGTACTGGTCCTGTCACTTCCATGTGGTAGTGCTTTCAAGCAAATTAGTCATTAACCTCTGAACTTTCTTTTCTCAGATGTAAACCAGGGTGATAGCCCTGACCTTAGAGAGTGCTAGGAAGATAAGGTGAGAGAACTGTGTAGATACCATAAAGCTCTGGAGGATGATAAGGCTCTTTGGGAGGGCAGCCCATATCACAGGCCAGGGTGGGACCACGAGGGAGCAACGTATGTGCTGGCCAGGCAGGGCTCGAGATGAGGCCTTCATGAACAGGAGTTTCAGGGAGACTTCACGTGATTGCATGCAGGAGCAGAGGGTGCAGGCCCAGGAGGCGGTGGCAGTGGTCCATTGGGGTATTCATTGATTAAAATACTCCTGCTGTCACTCAGTACCTATTAGGTCCCAGGCATACAGCACTGGACAAAGCAGAAAACATTCTGTCTTCATGGAACTTACGTTGTAGCAATGGCAACCAGACAATAAAGAAGATAAAGGGTGTGTAGGACTAATTAATTCTAGATCAAAGATGGCCGGAGAAGACCTCACTGAGAAAGAACAAAAAAGGTGGGCAAGCCAACCATGTGGCCACCTGGGAGAACATTTCAGGCAGAGGCAGCAGACAGCAGGTGCAAAGGCCCTGCGGCAGGAGTGCGTCTGGTAAGAGTGGCTGGTGTAGCTAGACAGGAGAGATTGATGCAGGGTCCAGGCCTCCCCCCTGAGCTGGACCACGTTGGAGGCAGTGAGTGGAGGGATGAGATCTGTGACCCGGTTTTGTTTTAACAAGATCACTGACGACTGCCGAAAATAAACAGGAGGGAGTGCAGGCAGAGAGACTGGTGGAGGCGACTGCAATCATCTGGGGCATCTCGACGGCCTCTGCAGAGCTGGGGAGGGAGTGCCAAGGCCAGAGGCGGGGCAGGGGCTGCATCCAGGTCTGCGGAGCCCTCCTCTCCCACCCCTTCAGGTGAGACAGCTGGCAGCCCGCTCCCTCTCCCTGCAGACAAGCTGTCTTCCCATCCTGGGCCCGAGAGCGAGGTGGGGAGGGGCAGGGGTGAAGAGGGAGCCCTGCACAAAACAATGGCCTTGAGCCAAGACAAGTGAGATGCTTGTTCCCCTTTATTTATGATGGTTAGTGGGAGAAATAAAGCCCTCAGCTGCAGCCTCCCCTCGGCCGCCAGCCAGGCCCTCGCTCCTCTCTCCTTCTACCTTCCCCTTCCATCCCCACCTCTTCTCTGGGCACAGGCTTTCCTCTGACACACAGAGATCAAATAACTTTTCACTCAAAGGGAAAGATATGATCTCCTCTTACTATTCAGCACCAACACCAGCGGACCGACAGCCCAAGATTAAAGGCAATTAGACAGGTTTGTTTTTGTAGGGGCAGAAGGTCTGTTTGGCACCCTCCTTGGGAACTGGATCCCACAGTGGGGAGGGCCAGTGGCCTCTGTAACTCCCAGTGGAAAAGGCTTTGGGCCCACCCCAACTCACCCCCAGTAGCGGAAAGCAGAAAGGACCCATTTTCCTTTGCTCTGAGAACTGCTAGGTGCCCAGGAAGAGGGAGGGACCCCCTTGCTAGGTGCCACTGTATTTTCTCTCTGCACACATCTACCCTTGGAGTAAGGGTGGAAGATAAATTTGTGTTTCCCTCCAGAAAATATAGTATTGGTTGCTTTCAAGTCAATTTCAAATAACAGCATGATATTGCCCCCACCAGGGCTTCTAATTCCTTGGAAATGTCATCAAAGACAACGGCATAAAACAGGGCAGGGTTCTTGGTGATTCCTTCAAACCAGAGACCCTGGGCCTCTGTCACTTTGTCCTGACAGCACATAGGAGAATCAATGCCGGCACAGCCCTTTCAGAGCATTTGTATAGACTATCTTATTCAATCCTCATGCATGTCCTCTAGGTTTATATCGTTATCCCACTTTTGCCCTCAGTGGGTCAGTATTCAGAGGAGGAAACTGAGGACCAGAGTGTTGGTGTAGGGCATCCAAGGGCACAAAGCCAGTATGTGGCAGGGAACCCAAATCTTTCCCATCCCTCAATTCTCCCCCTGGAGCTGGGTGAGGAAGGAGAGGGGTTAGAATCCATCACTTGCCTCCCGGTAGTTTCCATCTGGCAAGGGAAGTAGGCCCACTGCTGCCCCTGCTGGCTGGGGTGGACAGGGAAAGGCCATGCATCCTTAAGAGACCCTTGAAGGAGAGGGAGCTTTTCGTCAGACACGGGTGTAAGGACCACCACCCTCGCCTTGTCCTAAACCTCTCTGGGTGACTGGTCACTCCACCAGCCCAGCCTCACCGCTGCCCTCTCTCCGCATCCCACGCTGGGCTCCGCTCCTGGGTCCTTTAGGCACTGGCTCTCACTTGCCTTGGGGCCTTTGCACGGGTGAGCGGTTCTGTCTGTTGGGATCAACCTCCCCTGTACCCAGCACTCCCCTTTTCTGGCTAAAGGTCACCCCCACCTTCTCTTTTATGGCTGTTCCCCATTCTCCTCCCACCCTTGCCAAACCTTCCACCCCATCTCTTATGCTAGTGACCACCACAACACTCCACAAGGCTGTCTAACAGGGGGAACGACCCCTCCCCACCGTCTCCCCTCTCCAACTGCCCATGTGGGCAGTTCCCAGGTCCAGTCATACCCCACCCTATCCCTGCTACGCCAAGTTGCGGGACCCTCTCCTTCTCCAGGTTCTTCTATAGGGTTGTCTCTCTTAGATTAAACCTACTGGCTCTGGTTCTTCCCCTTGCTTTTATTTTTTTGTTTTTTTTAAATTGATATATCATAGTTGTATATATTTTGGGGGTACATGATATCCCAGCTCTGATTTGATCATTATACACCATAGGCTGGTATCAAAATATCAAATCAGGGCTGGGATCTCCATCACCTCTACACTTTTCTCCCCTGGCTTTACTCCACGAAGCATTACCACACCTATACTATGTGCCAAGCACGGTGCTGGCATCTTTTGAGTGAAGGTGACAGTGGTAGTGGCAAGAGGTAGGAATGTGGAGGAATAGGACAGATTAAGACATTTTCTTTTTCTTTAAAAGCTCTGTCTAGCAGGGGACCCAGACACGAAAACAAATAATGACTGAGTGATAAATGCAGTTTTTTGTTTGTTTCTTAAAAATATGAACCTGGCCGGGTGCGGTGGCTCATGCCTGTAATCCCAGCACTTTGGGAGGCCGAGGTGGGCAGATCACAAGGTCAAGGGATTGAGACCATCCTGGCCAACACAGTGAAACCCTGTCTCTACTAAATATACAAAAATTAGCCGGGTGTGGTAGCGTGCGCCTGTAGTCCCAGCTACTCGGGAGGCTGAGGCAGGAGAATTGCTTGAATCTGGGAGGTGGAGGTTGCAGTGAGCCGAGATCACGCCACTGCACTCCAGCCTGGCGACAGAGCGAGACTCTGTCTCAAAAAAAAAATGAACCCAAAGCAATAGGAGCTCAGAAGGAGGAGTGATTATGTCTGAAGGTGATGGAAGCACCACAGAAGATGTGAGATTTTTTTAGCTGGGTCCTACAGGATAAGCAGCAGTCAGAGAGAGAGAGAGAAGAGGGAACAGGAGGGGAAGAGGAAAGAGTGTCTTAAAAGCTTGGATGTGGCTCAAGCACTGGATATCTGGGGCAGAGGAGAGGGGAATACAGGGTGAATGGAAAGCAAGGTAGGAGCCAATTGTAAAAGGGCTTTATATTAGACAAGGGTCTGAACTTCACCTTGTAGGCAACTGGGAACCACTGACGTCTTTTAAGCAAAGTGGTGACATGGTCACATCTGTGCTTTGGAAAGAGGCATGTGGAATGCTAAGTAGAAGATGTCAGTTACAAAAGGCCACATACTGTATGATTCCATTTATATGAAATGTCCAGGATAGGCAGATCCATAGACACAGAAAGTAGATGAGTGGTTGCCAGGGGCAGGGGAGGGAAAATGGGGAGTGACTGCTAATGAGTCCCAGGGTTCTTTTCGAGGTGATGAAAATGCTGTGGATTAGGCAGTGGTGATGGCTGCACAACTCTGTGAATATACTAAAGCCACTGAATCGTACCCTTTAGGAGGGCGAATTTTGTGGTTTGCGAATTATATCTCAGTAAAGAATAAAGAGGAAAAGAGGCCTACGAAGAAGGATGGATGACAGGGGCTAGGCTGGAGACAGGCAGGCTACCAGAAGATCTCTGTGAGCCTGCAGCACCCCCACATGTGGGGGCCCCCAGCTCAGCGTAGCTGCTAAGAGCACCAGCCTTCTGAAGTCCAAAACTCAGCTTCTCTCCTCCCCTGCCCAGGACTGATTCTGCTGGGGAAGGGGCCACCAGTGAGACCCTGAGACACCCCACCCCCAACGCCTGCCCACATAACCAACATATCGCACATATCCTGCACGAGATGCCTGGGACCACAGCGACAGACTGTCACCTGACAAGACACACCACCTATTTTTGAAGACAGGCGGGTCCCTTGGTAATAGAACAGGCACGAAGAAGCTTTGCCACGGATAGGGAAATTAGGGCAGAAAATAACACCGTGAAAACAGAACTGTCTGTTCAGAAATAAGAGACCCCGTCACTCACATTCCAGTGTGCCAGGGACTGTCTCAGCCCCTGAGAATCTGGGATCACCAGCTCCAGAGCCGGGCCCAGGGCACCTCTGTCTGCCATGCACTTGTCTGGGCCACTCTGCTACCTGGGGCTGGGGAAGAGCCTGCAGGGTCAGGGGCGCAGAAGCCGAGACTACTCTCTAAAGAGTCCTTTCTGTGGGGCCCTGACATCTGTAACCAGGCTGTGAGGAAGCACTGATTTCCAGGGGGCTGGGGAGGGGAGGTTGGGGAGAAGGGCAGGGCTAGCTCCCTAGTCTTCGAGGGAAGAAGGCACTCTTGAATGGACTCAGGGAGGGAGGGGAGCCCCATGGGAAGCCTGAAAGGAGCATGGGAAACACCGGGGCTGGGGACTGGGAGGGGAGAGTGATACTCGGGGACTCCCCAACTCTCAGGCAGGGAACAGCTTTATTTTCACTCTGGGTTTGTGGAGAGAGGGCAGGGTGAGGCGGAGCGGGTTTGAGGGGGAGGACCTAGCTGGTTTTTCCCGGCATCCCCCAGGCCACTTCTCTCACCACAAACCTCAGTCTCAAGCCACTTGGTTGTCATGGAAACAGGCCGGAATAGAACAGATGGTCTCCACTAGCCAAATTCCAATTAAACAGGGCAGAGATGGATAGGGAAGGGAGTGTGATGTGATGGGGCCGCAGAGAGCTCAGCCCCCAGGATGGACTGGAAACCGTGGATCACTATTCTTGGAGGGAGACCTCAGGTAGGTAAAGAAAGCTGCCTGGGGGAGGTCACCACCCAGTCACCCCTTCAATCCTCAAAGGTGGGGGCGTGGCGCTGAGGGAATGTCAGTTTGGGGAGGGGCAGCCACAGCTTTCCATTTACAGAAGCACTGAAACAGAGCCACATGCATGCACACACGTACACCCAAGCACACATGTGCGGCTGAACACTGCGGTATGCACCCGGGGTGACATGCTCGGGAACACGCGGCAGTGATGCAGGAAGGCCAAGCAGAGTCATTGCCCAGAGACATACTTCTAACATAGTATAAAGAAAATGCTTTGGAAAACCAAGTAAGCAATTTATTCTCATTTATTTAATAAACATGTATTAAGAATCTACCAAGTGCCTGCAAGTAGGGCTATAAACACACATACACACACACACACACACACACACACTCTGCATGCGTGTGTAAGCATGTGAAGGACATCAAGGACACAGGACAAATTCACTCACATGATCACTGCTATGGTAGGGCGGTTCACAGAGTGCCAGGATGATACAGGGAAGAAATGATAAATGTGGGGAGGAGAATTAGAGAAACAAGAGGTGTCTCACAGGAGGTAAGATTTCACTGGGCTTTGAAGGATGCATAGGAGTTTGCCAGCTGGTGAAGTAGGGTCCTTCAAGCAGAGGAGATAAGAACAGCCAAGGCATGGTGGGGCTAAATGGTCAGAGCTTACAGAGAGGATAAGCCCAGTGTGAGAGGAGTTTAAAGTGTAGAGCTGTTCATGGGAGAGAAGACCCCACACAAGCCATGGTGTGGAGAGTATAATTTCTGACTCAAACACGAACACCCCACACAAAGAACCATGCCATCACACAGCACCAGCCTGTCAAATCACACAGCCACACACAACTTCACACACACATAACCGCAGAGCTTCCTGATGCTTATAAATGTCAGCAAATGGAAAAAAGACGATTTTGTTTACTGCAAACAAAATGAGATGGGAGGGGAGGTATCAAGTAAAAGGGAAGTATCAGAAGTTTTCCTATCTTGGCATGGGGGTTAAACAGGGTTGCCAAAAAAAAAACCACAAAGAAAGGGGCACGGGAGGCTGGGTGCGGTGGCTCACACCTGTAATCCCAGCACTTTGGGAGGCTAAGGCGGGTGGATCACCTGAGGGCAGGAGTTCAAGACCAGCCTGACCAACATGGTGAAACCTTGTCTCTACTAAAAATACAAAAATTAGCCAGGTGTAGTGGTGGGCGCCTGTAATCCCAGCTACTTGGGAGCCTGAGGCAGAAGAATCACTTGAACCCAGGAGGTAGAGTTTGCAATGAGCCAAGATTGCAAAGGGCACTCCAGCCTGGCGGCAGAGTGAGACTCTATCTCAAAAAAAAAAAAAAAAGAAAAAAAAGGGGCATGGAAAATGGAAACCTCATAGCTTATCGGGGTTATGAAGCCAGCCATCTGCCATCGTTTACTGTACATTTATGGGTTACCTACTCTGTGCAAGGCACTGGGCTAGGGCCTGCAGAGATTTTAAGGCTGGGTCCCGTCCTTCAAAGAGCTCGGGGCAGGGTGAGGAGAGAGAAAGTAAATACTAAACAACACAGAAGGGGAAGGGGGGTGGCAGCTGGGAACCCCAGATTTCACAGGTGGGTGCGTTAAGTCTCAGCCATCATCAGGAGCCAAGGCCGGGGAGTGTACTGGAGAAGCTGAGAGCCGTTTATGTTGACTGGAATCTAAAATAGGCCTGTGTAAAGTTGTGGGGGCACAGAGCAGTCAGTGGAAAAGCAGTTTTGGAAAAGGAGGCTGGCTGCAGTGAACGCCTAGACCGGTGGTTTCTCAGCTGGGGTGCTTTTGCCCCCCAGGGAACATCCAGCAATGTCTGAGGATACTTTTTATTGTCACACTGCACAGCAGTGGCAGGATAGGGGTGGTGGCGCTAGGATGGGAAGGGGTCCTGCAGAAATGGAATGATAAGAACTCACAGCCAATCAGAGGCAGTGGTGAAGGAGGGAGCCACGACTCTGGTGCACAGCAGAACCAGGCTTTCAGCACAGAAATGGGAAGAGCCTGGGGCGGGCTGTACCTTGGGAAGAAGAGGGCAAGGGTGGCTGTGGACCAGCTGGGCTTGGACTGCACACAGGTCAGGCTGAAGCCAGAGAGAACAGATTGGGGGGTTGTTCTTTTCAACTCCCAGTCCACAGGCCGAGGGGTCGCTGGTTTTCTTCTAGGTGTGCTTGTGTCTGAGTCTCCCTTGGCTGTCCTGCTCACATTCCAGCCCACTCCTCCTCCGCCTCCAGGTTTCAGAATCAAGGTCAAGGCCCCAGAGAAGCCTCCCTTCCCCCAGTTAGGCCCCTTATGTCTCCACCAAAGCTCCAGGGATAGTTGAATCCCCTAAGTAATTCTCTGGGGGCTTTGTGCAAAGCATCACTCGGCAGGCAGGGGCCTCACCTGTTTTGAGGACAGTTCATTGATCATGACTGTACTCTCAGCCCCAGCACGTGCAAGGTTTAGGATGGGAGAGGGACCCCTTGTGCTTTTGCTTCAACCCTTCAAAAAGAGGGAACCTTCAAAAGAGGGGAAGGTGGCAACTCCTTTCCCCTTTCCTCCCTCCCTCTCCCTGACCACCGCAAGGCTTACAAAAGCAGATCTCTGCCCTTGGTGCAATCCTGCAAAAGGGACAGAAACCCAGAAACCTGCCTGACCTTTAACCGAAGTATCCCAGAGTTAGAGATGAAAAATGCCTAGTGTCCCCTTTTCTCCTCATCCTAACCTGCCAGTCCTGGAGTCACCTGGTCTTCAGGTCTCCACTCATCAGCCTCTAACCTCAATTTCAGTTGCTTAAAGTATTTTTTTCTTGACACATAGTGCCTGGCACATAGTAGATGTCCAAGGAACATCTGTTGACTGACTGACTGACCTCACCTAAAGCATTTGGGCAGTGTTCCCCACAGGGTGCCCCAAGACACCTTCTGGCCAGCAGAAAGGGCCCTCAGCCAAGTGGGTCAATGGGTGGGGTGTGTGGGACCGTCAAGGAGGGCACCTGGAGATGCTCTCTGGGTGGCAGCAGGGGCCTGCCTTTCCAGCAGGGAACATCTAGGGGCATCGAACAGCCTTCGGGGGAGGGTGGCGAAAGCAGGTCACTAATCTCTCTTGGAGATTAAACACCATGCTGGCTCTGGAGACCAGAAACCAGCTGGGGGAGGGGGTAGAGGCCTAGGGAGGGCTGTGGAGGGACAGAGGGCAAATCTTGCCTGGGAAGTGACAGCCCAGGGCAGGGGTGGGGGTGGGGACTTCTTTTCGGAGGCCTGGGCAAAGCCTAGAAAGATCTCCAGGATTGTGGGGTGGGGGAAAAACTGAAATTAGGGAAAAAAACCATCCATGATTTATTAACCAGTGTCACTAATTATTAACCCGCTAGACTCCTGGACTTGAGGGCCCAATTCCTGGCCTCCCAGCTTCCTGAGTGTTGAGCTCCCCAATAGGCCCACCTCCCCTCTTCCCCCTCAACCTCCACCCCTCCTTCCCCCACAACCTCCACCCCACCCCTTACCCCCTCACCTCCCCCTCACCTCTTACCCCCCACCTCCACCCCTCTTCCCTCTACCTCTACCTCCCTTCCACCCACCTCCACTCCCCCTTCCCCCCAACCACTGACTGTCTCCGCCTGGCCTGGCCCTCATCTCCTCTTATCTCCAAACGCCCTGGTGGCTACTGCTACTGGAACCTCAACCCCTACTCCCAGCCCTGGGGGTGTCAGGAAAGAACGAGACCACTGTGACTGAAACTTATTTGAGGCAGGTGAAGCTTGGCCTGGGTGACCTGAGGGGCAGTCATGGCCTCTGGCCCACCCAGTCTTCACTTCCAACCTCCCCACCCCCTACCCTCTGTAGGGCAGCTCCCATCTCTCCCAGGTTAGCCTCAGAGTTTGGCGAGGGGAGGTACCGTCCAGGGCCGCAGTCCTGCGCCTGGTGTTGCTTGCCATCTGACACCAGGTGGGTGCCAAGGAGCAGCAAGCCTGGGGACTCAGGAAGAAACTAAACAGTCTCCTGGGCTTTGGTGCCAAGGGAGGCTGCAGACCCTGAGCAGCCCCCCTTGGCATTCAGGATGGAGGCTTCTGAGTTGCTCCGAGGATACATGGAAGCTCAGATTCTCCAGGGGTGAGAGACTCCTTCAGCCATTGCTGCAAGAACCCAGGCTCAGCCAGTCCCACCAAAGGGGCAAAGAGGCAGGAGTGGCAGCCTCTGGGTGGGCCCCTTTTGAGGGGCAGCCAGGGCCTGCCTGGGGGTTGTGTTAGTGCCTGGATGGCATTCATGAGCCACCTATGGGGTAGTGGCCCCTGGACTTCCAACTGCAGAATGTGCCTATGTATCCTAACGCCAAAAGCGGGGCACCCCACCCTGCCACATGCCGTGGCTCACCCTCCTGGGTCCATGACATGCCAGAGAGCCACTGCACCATGGCATGAAGCACCAACAAGCGACGCGGGAGGTTGCCAGGTCACCCCACCTGCGGGATACCGGTGATGCACCTCCCTCCACTAGTCACCACACCCATCTCAAAGCAGCCCCACATCCATCCCCCACGATGGCACAGGCAGGTGGGGAGCACTGCCCAGCCCACCCCAGGGTGAACCGCTGCAGGCAGAGGGGACTGCTCCACAGTCCCACGTCCCCTGTCCTGCCCTGTCCATGGTCCTTCTGCACCCTGACCCTCTGCAATATGCTTCCTCTCCCTGTCCCTTCTCTCCCCATGGCCAACTTAATTCCTTAATTCCCACTGGAGATAAGCGGATCTTTCACTGAAATTTATCATTAATCCAAAGGAAAATAGGGGTAGGAAGGGGTGGGAGTTGGGAAAGGGTGAGATGGAGGTGGGGAAGCCTGGAGGGCCCACCCACACTGCCTCCTCCTAGATCTGGGACAGCTGTGGCAGCTGGGAATCCTAGGCTGAAATCCCTGGGTGGGGCAGCCCACATCTGGAGCTGTTGCTGGGGATCTGAGGGGAACACCTGAGATGGTGAGGCATGTGAGACTTGGGAGAGGCTGTCTGTAAATGCCTGCAGGATCACATGGGCTCCACGCGATTCCAACACTAATGGGAGGGAGCTGCAGGGGGAAGGGGGAACTGGGTGCAGTCAGAGCTGTCCCGGCTTCCATGGAGGGTGGAAAGTACCCTGTCAGTGGAGGACGACCAACAGGCCGGAATGTGGTTAGGGGGTTTTAGGAAGTTAATGGGGTGCTATAGCATTTGATTTCCCCTCCAATGTTGAGACTAGGATTCTCTGACGTCCTCTCTGCCTTCCCCTGCAGGGCAGTGAGATACCTTCAGCTGTGGGCCCAGCTGGGAGGCTCTTTTCAGACCTGGGTCTGGGAGACGAACAAGTGGGCTCAGGTTTTTTTTTATTTTTTGAGACGGAGTTTCACTCTTGTTGCCCAGGCTTGGGTGAAATGACATGATCTCAGCTCAGTGCAACCTCTGCCTCCTGGGTTCAAGTAAGTGATTCTCCTGCCTCAGCCTCCTGAGTAGCTGGGATTACAGGTGCCTACCACCACACCTGGCTAATTTTTGTAGTTTTAGTAGACAGGGTTTCATGTTGGCCAGACTGGTCTCGAACTCCTGACTAGGTGATCTGCCTGCCTCAGCCTCCCAGAGTGCTGGGATTATAGGCGTGAGTCACTGCACCTGGCAGTCTCAGGTGTTTAACACACCTTTGCAGAATGAAGGAGAATGCAGGCCCCTGCCTAGTGTCACTGTCCCTTCATGTCCAAGCAGGATGGCTTAAGGCAAGTGGGGGGCTGGCTTATGCTGGTCTGACGCACAAGGCCCCAGCTCCATCTCTTCACCACCCACCCAGGCCTCAACCTGACAAGCATTCCTGCCTGAAAAAGCTGGCACCCTCAGGAGTCACCTGCTGTGTGTGAGGTCAGAGCTCAGAGCATGGATGCCATGGAGTGCTGGACTAGCCATTATGTTTGCTGCTGTCGACAGCTCCTCTGTGCCTGGCACACGTTGTGTGAATGCCAGGATGACCCTGTCTGCCTCTCCAACAGCACATCCAGGGAGGTGGGGTTCCCACAGGGAACTGGCACTGGGCACTTGGGACAGCTAGAATTCTGCACCTTGAGTATAACCCTTGCTTCCCTTTAAGAAGGGAGCACAGGAGGCCCCTGCCCAGGTGACCATCTGGGGGTGGGGAGGATCTCTAGTAGCCCAGGAGCCTAAGCCTTAGACATACCCTGCTCGCATTGACCATCCTAGAGAAGTCACAGGAGCCCAGCAGAGGGGCTCCCCACAGCGTTCTGGGGCACACAGAGCCAGGAGGGCTCCTGGGCCTGGCTTCCCCAGCCCCAGGGAACAGACCCTCCTTCTCTAGACTTGGAGTCTCTCCAAGTGGTAGCTCACAACAGCCCAGTGGTGTGAAGACTTGCTCTGGATCAAACAAATTATTGCTTGTGCTAAGCACACCACATGCGTTATTTACCTCTTCCAGCCTCTTATCATCTCATCCCATTGTACTGCTAAGGGAACTTGTTTAGAGAAGACAGATATACCCACTGACACAGGTAAGTCATAACAGGCTGAGATCATTTGACTCCAAAATAACCACTGGGTTCAGTCAATTTCGTGGGGGAAAATAGTCAAACCAGTTGTTTGTGACCCTGTAGACAAAACAATGATCTAAGACTGACCTTCACCGGTTCTCTAACTGGTGGCTAGGGGGCAGTGTAGACCCTGCCCAGACAGTCATCATCTTTGATTAGGTCTCCCTCCTTCTCCACCCACCCTTAGTATCCAGGCTGTGCCCCCAGCCCCAGCAGTGGGGTGAGAGCCCCCCACCTCTGTGTGGGAAAAGATGGCGATCAGAGTCTAATCAGGAGCAGGCGCATGCACACGCGCACACACGCACGCACACACACAGAGCACATGACCTCATACACGCACACACACCATAAACCTCCTCATACACACACAAAGGACATAAAAACACTTGTAAAGAAACACATAAACCAGCACAGATTATCATTAAAACGCAAACTGTGTACACAAGTGCTGACGGGATAGCAGTAACGGAGTAATGGGAGATGAGAAAGGGTAACGGGGGACAGTTCCTGGGAAGGGTGTTTGTGAGCAGAGCTCTGGGAGGAGGCCAGGGAGACCCTGCGGCAGCACTTAGAGGTGGGCGCCAAGGACTGGTGCTGTCTCCCTCTCCATCGTTACCGCCCCTTCAGGACTGGCCACTAGGTCCATCATCTGACCCCTCGGAGGGTAGGGAATGGTGCTATGGCTGGGGCAGAGGCGCCCGGGAGCAGGGGGCTGTCATACACATTCCCCCAAAGACCCATCCGTCACGCCAGTGATCATCAGAGTGCTCTGCCAACCCAGGACACTGATGACTCTCCAGGCACCATAAAGACAGGGAATAAATCTGGGAAGTTGCTGGGTAGGAGGGTGTCTCAATAGCAGGGCTGGCCACCCTGCCCGGGAAGGGATAGGCAGCCCCTCCATCATTCTGAGAGAGGCAGCAATCTAGGCCAATGAGATCAGGACAGTTCGAGGGGTGGGGGATGTGGGCAATCACAATAAAATAATCCAGTGCAGTGTGGTTGCTCTGCTCCGATCTTATTTACACTCAGGGAGATGCCTGTCCCTGCCTCCACTCCAATTTATGCCTAGGAGTTTCAGCAGAAAGCCTCTGCCACTGATTCAAAACCCTCAAAGGTGGCCTGGTATCAGTGGGCAGCGGAGGGGGCATAAACGTGGCTAAGCTCAGGAGTCCGGCAGGCACCTGCAGGACGCAGGGCAGGGGGACTCTGGGCAATGCTGGTCCCCTTGTTCTGCCTGGGCGGTGCTCACGCTTGGATGGGAGAGGGAGGTCCTATGCCCTCCTTCCTCCTGTTGCTTTCAAGCACTTCCTAGGTGCAGGACAGATCCAGCCCCAGGAGCTGATCACATAGCTCTGGCTTGTGTCTGGGCCACAGAGGCCGCGTGGTAATTCAAGCTAACGGAGCATGGATAATCTAGAACAGCGGAGGGTCTAGGAGGAATTTTGCTTTGGCGTCAACACAGATCAGATGACTGTTTTGCAGCCGAATTACCTTCCTAATTAAGCAAGGGAGTCTGTGAGGCCTGAGCCTGCATGGTGACCTGCAGGGTCAGGGTGTGCTGGGAGGAGCATCAGCCCTGGGTGACTCTTGAGAGGACAATCTGCATGTGGACTGTCTGGACTCAACTCCTAGTCCTCAGTCACAACACTGGGGAAGGGCTTTGATTGTTCTGCCCCCGTGATCTTCTTCCCTAGCATAGTTATCTGCCCTTGTCTGTGAAGCTGAGGACGCCTGGACCCAGCCAGGATCAATGCCTCTCTCCCCAGCTTGCTGTCCTGATCCTGCCTGGGGCTGAGGAAGCACCAGCCCTTTTATCCCAGGAGATCAAAGCAGCTTGTGCAGGTGAACACCCTAAATCCTTTCCCCATCCACACTCCCTGGTAGGGGCCCCTCCCTTGCCATCTTTTGGGATCTCTAGGTGAGGGCAAGACAGCCTGAAACCTTCCAAAAATTTAACAGGCTCTGGCGTAGGATCAGCTGAGCCCTGGATCCACCCAGGACCGGGGCCAGCCTGGGAACACCTGCTGGGAGAGCTCCAGGCAGATTCTCTCAGAGGAGCTACTACATCTGCCTCTGGTCTCACCATGAGACGTGGTCGTGGTTGTGGTCGTGGTGGTGGGGCGGGGTGGGGGGCACAAATGGTATCAGTGATATGCAAAAACTCAGGAGATGAAACAGTGATTACATCAAGTCATTCCACTCTGGCACAGCCACATGAATACTCCTAAGACACAACAGTGTCTGTAGCAGGATATACCAGTAATACAGGTTGAATATCCCTTATCCCTAATGCTTGAGACCCAAAGTGTTTCAGATTTCAAATTTGTTCAGATTTTGTAATATTTGTATACACAAAATGTTATCTTGGGGATGGGACCCAAGTCTAAACACGAAATTCATTTCTATTTCATGTACACCTTATACACACAACCCGAAGGTAATTTTATACAGTGGCTTTAATAATTTTGTGCATGAAATAATGTTTTGACTGCCTTTGGATTGCGACCCTTCAGGAGGTTAAGGGTGGAATTTTCCACTTGTGGCATCATGTCGGCACTCAAAAAGTTTTGTATTTTGTATTTTTGGATTAGGGATGTTCGACCTGTACCAAGACTCTCTGAAGATTCAGCACTCGTAACTCCCCAAATGTGTCAGGCACGTACAACTACAACACCAGGTTATCACTGCACCATCGAAGGGAAAGGAACATGAATAAGAAGGTGCTACGTGGAAGTGGGAAGATTCTGGAAGCAAGGTCTTGTGAGGACTCCAGGCTTAGAAAACTGTCTTCCTCCATCACCTGTCTGCCACTCCACAGGAGAAGAGGCAGCTTAGCCATGTGGTGTAATCATGGACATGGGGCCTGACTTCTGGGACCTGAATCCTGGCTCTGCCACTTACTAGCTGCGTGACCCTAGGCAAGTTACCTAGGCTCTATCTGGGCCTCATTTCTCCATATAAAACTGGGGAGAACAGAAGTACCTTCCATATGAGTTGTTATGAAGATTAAATAAGTGATTACTTGTAAGATGTTTACAACAGTGCCTGGTACCCAGGAATTCTCAATACAAGTGTGCTATTATTAGCCTTATCAACTGTTCAGACAAGCAACCGTCTATCCACCCAGCACGGACTACTGGTCCCCTACGCCAGGCCCTGGAGAAACCAAGCCCTATCAGTAATGGAGCTCTCTGACTCGTGACGAAGATAAATCCCAGGCCCAAATGACTGCGTAGCAGGATGGAGAGTAACTGGTGGCAGGGGGTGGCATGGATGAAGCGCTTTGAGATGAGAGAGATTATCCTTAGCTTGGGGGGCGGTTCATGAAAGCTTCATGGTAGAAGTGGCTCTTGACCTCAGTATTTAGATTTTGTATTTATGGGAAATAAGGGAGAATGTGGGGAACAGCATGTGCAAAGGCACTGAGGTGGGAAAGCGCTGGGCACGAAAACATGGTGTGCAGGGGAGGGCAGTGGGGGACCAGTCAGGGAGGGGCGGTGCCCCCTCAGGTGTGCTTTAGGCAGATTCACCCAAGGGGCAGTGTGGGCAGACTGGAGCAGCAGTCTGAGGATGTGCCACCAACCTCCCCTACATGTGACATGGTGGCAGAGCTGGCTATGAAGAGGCACTTCCTCCACTGCCTTTGTCCTAGCCGCTGACAGCATTTGTCCACGAGACACCAGGACTGAGGGAGAGGGTGCCTGGGGCACAGAGAATGGTCACAGCAGCTGCCTCCTCAGTCCTGCCCAGGGCATGTTCCCCAGACCAGCTGCTGGCAGGCCTTCATAGGGGCATTCCAGTCCTTCGGTCCTCCTTCTTCCACAGCAGGTGGACTCACGCCTGCCCCAGCAGATCGTGCTCCCATCTCTACTGATTCATTTGGTGGGCACCTATGAAAGTGTGGTCTGACCTGAGTGACCCCCCATGGGAGCACCTCGAGTGAGCCTGTGTGTGCTAAAGGCCAGTTATTTGGGTGTGATACTCATTTTCCTCCACAAGCCTGAGGCACCAAGAAGGGACACGCTTGCCTTGGCTCTTGTCTTTTTTTTCGTGGCCACATCCTTCAAGCCATGGTGGGTGGTGTTCTGGTGACCAGCAGGCATGTGGGGTTGTAGGGGAGGAACGCAAAGAAGAGGAGAAGATACAGGTAGAGAGGAGGCTGCTGGTCAGCAGGCACCAGCATCTGCTAAGAAAGAAATCCTCCTGTTTTTGGTGGAAAGAACCACAAGATGGAATCCAAGGCCCCAGCACAGTGACTGAGGACAAGGCTCAAGCTGGGGAGTGGTGGGACTGGAACGCCCCTGCCAAGGCTACCTGCTGGCTCTCCATAGCGGCTGGCTCTTTCAGCCGTGGGTGAAACTCCAACAACAGGTGAGGGGAAATGCTTCCTCTCTGGGGTCCCCAACTCCCTGCACTCACTTTTCAGACAGAAAGACAGGCCAAGATTCAGGCCAAGGCTGTTGCGAGGACCCCAGAGTCCACCGTTGCCAGGACGTATCTCTCATAGCACATCCAGACGTACGGGCTATGGGAGACTGTGCTATCCCCTGTCCCCAAGGGCCCTCCTCCGAGGAATGATGATTTGCTGAGCTTCCAGCCAGCTCCTCCTAGAGAAGGCCGGCTCCTCAGAAAACCCTAGAGGGAGCTGTGTCCTTCTCCTCTTCAGGCAGGGGGCAGAACTGACCATCCAAGTGGGAGAGCAGGACATCAGTTTCCAGCTTTGGAAAGCAAGCATTCCAGGACTTTGTGGGGAGGGACTCCATTTAAGCCCATAGCTTGAACTCAGACTACCAATGGGACATTCTGGTGCCCATGGCCACTGGCCTGTTTTGCTGCCTGGGCCACACCCGCAGCTGTGTCCCAACTCCTGCAGCTGTGTCCCAATGGAGCTACCAGCCAGCGGAACTAATGTCTTCTAATGAGATCCGGGCCAGAATGGCCAGGCGGGTTTTATTGTCTGTGGCTTGGTAATGAGACTCCTCATAAACTGAGAATGAAATTGGGGTCTGTGCAGACCAGAGTGGGTGGGGCATAGTCCAGGAGAGTGCCAGTCCCCATGCCTCTCTGATGCTCTGTCTAGTCCACACCTGCTCTTTGGCCTGGGTCAGGCCCACACCCTGATGCTGTGCCTGCCTGTGCCCTGCAGCTCCATGCTCACGCCTCAGGGGCCCTGCCCATATCTTAGCCCAAATACCCAGAGAGAAAGTTGCTCCAGGACACTGCTTCCCTGGTCCCCAGGAATGTTCCATTGTTAGGCATCTCCTATTCTACACCAACCTGGGCTCTGCAGTCAGCTCCGGCTGGCCAACCTCCAACCTATATCAACTGATTCCTCACATCCCCAGGAAGCTGCCAGGCTCTGCCCTGCTGTGGGGGGAGTGTGAGCTGGTGGTAGCTGATAAAGAGGAGAGGACCATCCCATGGATACTTTCTAATGTTCTGTCGGCCTGGTTCATCCTCTTCTGTCTGTCCATCCCTGATCTTTTCATCCTCCTGGTTTACTGGATTTGCAGTCAGAAGACCTAGTGTCTAATTTGGCCATAACAGCATAAGATGGTCAGTAAGTTACTAAACCTAGATCTCACTTTCCTCATCTCTAAAATAGAACTAATATTGCACTAATGCCATTCACATGGGGCTCCTGAGAGGCTCAGCTGAACCTGTGGCTGTAGAGTGCCACAGACAGTATTATGACAATTTGCAAAAGGATTCAGTCTACAAAGGGAGGCTGAAAGGACCTTTTGCCAGTGAGAAAGAGGTAACCCCAGCAGGGATTCTCTACCCATCTGGCGGGTACAGTCTCATGGGGTGAGTGGAGTCCTGGAGGGAGGCTGCTGTTGCCAACCTTCCCCTCAAATGTGGAAGTGAAGGAAGGCGGGGGCCAAGTCCCAGGCCCTCTCTACGGCCACAGGGAGCCTCCAGATGGGCAGTTGGTGCCTCAGCTGGGCCATAGCCAGAGAGCGAGGCAGGTGCCAGGAGAGCCCTCGGCGACAAGCGGCAGAACAAAGGCCACCCAACACCTGCTGCCTAGGTAGCCCTCAACCATGTCGGCTGGACCTGCGCAGGTACTCACAGGCAGCCAGGCCCCCGAGTGGGGGCAGGGACTCACTTCTCAAGTAGCACCTGACGGAAAGGGGAAGTGAGGTCAGCAGTGCTCGAGCAGCTGAGTGGCTCTTTCTCAAGGGAGCACGAATAGCAGACTCAGCGGGGCCAGGACCTTTGAAAGGGAAGGCATGGGGGATAGACGTTCACTTTGCTGCATGTGCTCACATGCCTGGCAATGTGCTAAGTACTTTTGATACAACATTCTCAATCTCATCTTCACAAACCTCTTTGGGAATCTGTATTAACAAAAGCCTATTTCAAAGATGGGAAACCTGGCCGGGTGCGGTGGCTCACACCTGTAATCCCAGCACTTTGGGAGGCCAAGGTGGGTGGATCACGAGGTCAGGAGTTCAAGACCAGCCTGGCTAACATGGTGAAACTCTGTCTCTACTAAAAATACAAAAATTAGCTGGGCATGGTGGCATGCACCTGTAATTCCAGGTACTTGGGAGGCTAAGGCGAGAGAATCGCTTGAACCTGGGAGGTGGAGGTTGCACTGAGCTGAGATTGTGCCACTGCACTCCAGCCTGGGTGACGAAGTGAGACTCTGTCTCAAAACAAACAAACAAAAAACAAAAACAGGGAAAACTGAGGCCTATAAAGTGACTTAACCAAGGTCACTCAGCTAGTAATTGGTAGTAATTGGTAGAGCTGGGATGCCAACCCAGTCCAGGGGGCCCCACTTTTCGATCTCATTATGCTGGGCTGCCAAGATGGGGTGATCACCAGGTTGTAGGGAGAGAACTGAGCTATCTGCTGCTCTCCCACCTACAGGGCCTGGGACCACTGCTGCTCCACTCTCTCCTGGGAGGCTGTGAAAGGGAGACCTCCCATGAGCTACCTAAGAATACACACCTATTGCCTCCCCCGCCCCACCCAGGGTAAGCCTGAGATTATCTATTGCCTTGAAGATTCTCCAATCTGCTGTCGGAAAGTCTTTCTTTGTGTCCACCTCGGGTCTCTCCTGTTACACCGAGCTTCTCTCTCCATGTGGGATGGGGTAGGGTTCCGATATTATGTTCGGTGTGTTTTCTCATATCTCTTTCCTTTCCCCATCTCCTAGCCCCCAACAGCACGAAAGAATCCAGAGCTTAAAGGGTTAACTGGACTAAAGGGTGTTATCTCCAGCTCAGGGCATTCCCTCTGCAAGGTGATCCCTGCTCAGATCTTAAGTTACCTCCTGCCCCAGCCAGTACATCTGCTGCTGGCTTTGCAGACCTGGTCTCTATGGACAAGGGTGGGCATCATGGGGAAACATTTTCTAGCTGAGCTTGGGCACAGGGTGCTGAGCTCCTGGGACCACCCTCTTCCCCACTCCTTGTCCCTCATTCCCACTTCTTTTTCCAGTAAGGGGGTTCCTGCTTTCTGCTGCATGAACCCAGGATGCTTCCAGTCACATGTACTTTGCCCACCTGGGTACACACAGCTCTGCAGGGCCCTCATGGAGGACCAAAGCTCATGCTCACACCCTTTTTAAATGCCCAGAGTATGCCACCTCCCCTTCCTACACATACCATGATTCTTTTTCTTAAGTACTCATGTTGGAAGCAAAGATGCCAAATTAGTAGCGGAGAAACTGCCTCCCTTGGCCCCTCCCAGCCATCTGTGGGGCAGGCCAGGCCCCAGGTAATGCCAGGTTCCAGTGCTGCTCTGCCTGCCAGGGAGACAACAGAAGGCTGACAAGAGAGGAACGTCTCTCCTGGTGTGGTCAAGGTCTTCAGCATCTCCTTTTGAGGAGGCAGAGACCCAGTCTAAAGCCAAGGGCAGAACAGAAAAAGGAAGTGGCACTGAGGCTTCACACACACCAAAGGACCCAGCTTTTCACCCCGCAAAGGACCCAGCAGTGTATCCTAGAAGGGCTGACCAAGGGCAAATCCTGGGTGTCCTCCCAAAGTCACCCTCATTGACACTCTGACATACAAGATAGGCATTCTCAAGGCTGAACCACTCACAAAGTCCTAGTCAGAAAGCTCTCAGCAGTCAGTTACGTGTGAATATACATTTGATGTTATGTATTTATGGCTCTAGTCCCAGAGTGACCCACAGACACAAGTACATACACCTCCTACTCCTAGTCCCCACAGATATGCACATGCACAGTGAATGGCTGATCACCAACATAAACACACAAAGCCCTGCATACGTGTGTGCACACACCCATTCTCTATTAAAGGTGAGACCATATGCAGACTGTCAGAATGTCATAGCCTAAGTTCCACATCTGGCTCATGACCATTCTAGTCTGGCACACTGGCTAATGTTTAAAGTTTTTTTTAATCAGCAAAATAGGTGAATATGCTGACACCTCTCTGTCTGTCCCTCCCCCAGGTAGGAGGCATTCAATTTACCAGGTTAACCAGGAAAAGATACAATCAGAAAAATTGAAGATACATTCACACCTCCCTTGGGTGTTTTCTGTTTGTGCTGAACAATGAACATTAGTCAGCTGCTAAACAATGGCAGTATCATAGACACAGCAACTGGGACTGACCCCCTGTCCCCCCAGCCTGGCCCACTTGCTCAATCATCAGCACTAGGGTTCTCGTCTACTCAACCATCCTGGCAACATACAACAGAGTCTGGGGGTCAAGCAGTAGCCAAGGTGGATTCATTGTGCAAAGCTGAATGGCTGAGAAGGGAACTGATAACACTCTTAATCCCAGCCAGCCTCAGGCAACAAGGGCTATCGGCCCTATGCTCAGAAGTTCCGGTTCAAGAGACTCCTTCCAAGCCACTCAGGTGGGGCAGCTGGGCCCAAGCTCTGCGGTATCTCCTCTTCTCCTCCAGCCTTGACTATGGAGGCCTAGAATCCAATTCCAAGGCACTCCACAGTGCCCTCTTATAAATGGGCAAGGAGATTCACATTTACACATACTGCAAACCCCAGGCCAGCAGTATTGGTTTTGCCATAATGCCTTGCCCAGAAAGCTGAAGCACACCACTGTCTGTGAAGAATAGAGAGAGGAAGGAAAATAATCCAATAGCCCTAGTACTTGGAATTTCAAAGACCATATGACAGCAAGCTCTGCACAAGCTGCAGAGAGAGGCTGCAGAGAGGAGTGTGCTGTGACCCGACAGGTCTTCCGAGGAGGGTGTGCATGACACCT
This sequence comes from Cheracebus regulus, assembly GCA_963574635.1. Lineage (NCBI taxonomy): Eukaryota > Metazoa > Chordata > Mammalia > Primates > Pitheciidae > Cheracebus > Cheracebus regulus. Next base: position 115,868 of record CAUYQU010090974.1, read on the forward strand.
GGGGTGTGTGTTCTCTTTCCAGACAAAAGGTGTGGGGAAGCCAATTAAGGAGGGTGTGGTGTAGGTGGGACACCAGCTCAGCGCACCTGCTTCTCAGGCAGGTTCTCTGCCTCTCCCTCGGGCTCCCCCTATCCCGTTTTGGGATGCAACCCACCTGCCCCACTGACCGTCTCCTATAGGTTAACAGGAAGAAACCATGGATTCTCATCTCAGGAAACAGAGGCCTGTGGGGCTTCACCAGCTTAGTCAAGTCTGTGTTGTTGAAAACATACTTCTGTGTTTACACTTCAATAGCCAGATTGGGAGTGTTTTGAAGTTGGGGGCAATCACACACACTGGGGCCCCTCCCTCTTCCTCTCCTCAAATCCCTGGACCCAGGTTCCCTGTCACAGCCCAGGAAAACCCTGAAAAGAGCATCAGACTGGCAAGTCCCTAGAGAGACACTATAGCGGGCAATGGGGAGGAAGCCGGCAGATGATGTAAAGTAGGGCATGAGCTTGCAACTTCTGGGCCAACCAGCCTCCATCCAAGTGTCAGACTGGGCACAACCATATCCTCCTGCCTCCCTGGACCATGGACCCTAGAGCAAGCAAGCAGAAAAGGCACCAGGAGCCCAGGCACTGGGCAGAGGAGCTGGGCGGTCCGGGAACTTTCGTGCATGGATGCTAGCCATCCGTCAATTACAGTCAAGGGAAGAGCACTTATTAAGTACCTCTCTCAACCTGGTTCCTTTCTCTGCATCCCACCCTTTCATGTGGGTTTTTGGCAGGGGTTGTGCCCACCTTGAGCCAGGTGAGTTCACCTCCCTACTCCCACTTCCTGAGTGGGTGGAGCACAGCAGGCCTTTAGCCTCTAAGAAAGGAATTAACCCAGAAGGGATCACAGAGCTGGGGAAAGAGAATAACAAAAGGAGGGGCGAAGGGTGGTTCCTTCCCCTTCTCCCAACCCTTCCCACCACCCTTTGTCCAGCCCAGGATTACATTAACCCCTAGTGTGCTGGACCAACCAGAGCTCTGGTAAGCTCTTCTTTCTCTGGATTCGGGATGTGGACATATGTAATTGAAGGGTTCCTGGAAGCTCATATCCCTGTGGCCAGGCAAGTCCTAGAGCCCAAAATTCTGTATCTCTTGCTGGCTTCCCAGGCCATCCAGTATGAGAAGACCTCTCACTCTCACCAAGACCACCCTCTGGGAGCAGGGTGAGCAGTGACACCTGTGAGCCCTGGATTTTCCCCACCCCCCACATCCAGCAGGGCAGTACCCCAGGCTTCAGGGGTGGAGGCACCCCACTGCTGGCTTTCACAAACTGCTTCCCAGACATCCACCACTCAGTGAGATTGGCAGGGCCCTAGTGGCGAGCTGGCTGGTAGCAGAAGAGGCATAGAAGGGAATGAAGCCAGGCTTCTGCCTTCCAGGAGTGCACCCAAGCCCCAGAACTGGGCAGCCAGACTGGTCCCTCGATAACAAACTGCCTGGCCATTCTGCGGCATTGCACATTGCAGGAGCTCGGGATCTCATATTCCTGCCACAGGAGGAGATGGTCTCCGCACACTGACCCCTTATTCTGCCACCCCAAGGTGAGGACCATGTGCTCCAGTCAAGATCCCACCCCACTTCCCCCCAGAAATCCCATCCTGTTAGAGCTTCAGGTCGTCTCTGGTTTCTACCCAGAGAGCTGGAGGAACTCCCAACACCCCTTGACCCGCGCTTGGTGTCCGGCCATACGGGAGCTCCGCAGCTTCCCCAGGGACACAGAGGGTTAAATCCAGACTACGGGACTCGGTCGGATTTGCCTCCTAAACGCATTTTCCAGTTCATTCCCCAGCACAATATGCCTGGGCCAGTCCCAGCCTCCGCCCCCACCCCACCCGTCAGAACGGGCCACCAAGGGCCACCCCGGGGTCGGGCGCGAGATTAACCCCTCGGCTGCCGGCAGCCTGCACCTCGAGGAAGGACACGCGGGACACCCTCGGGAAAGTGGGTCATGCAGCTACCTGGTTGGCTCGAAGCCCGCGGCATCTCCTCCAGGGAGAGCCCTAGAGCTGGGAGTAGAGTTTCGAGGGGGAGCCCGGTCCCGCGCCAGGCCGGGAGCTTGCGATCCCCGGCCTCACCCTCCAGGACAGGAATCGCAGGTGAGCGAGGAGCCGCCTCTGCCGCAGCAGCCGGCTCTCCGCGCCCGCTGTGGGGCGGTGTGGGGCGGGAGGGAGCCCGAGCGTCCTGAGCCGACTGGCAAAGAGGCTGGCGAAAGAAACGAACCCCCCGCCCCAACAGCCCGCCATCCTCCAAACCCGCAGCCCACCAGCTCTGAGACTGACGCCCTCCCCCTGGGGCTGTTGTCTCCAGCCCCGAGACGGTGATTACGGTGATTATTTTGCATTTATGTAACACGCAGTGTTTCCAAACTGCTTCCCGAGCAGAGAGCTGGTTATTAAATAAATAGAACGCTATTACATATTATTATTTTTGTGAAGAACTGAGCGGAGAAAGTGCTTTCATGCTACATAGAGACGTGCATCCGACTGCTTCCCTGCAGGGCAGGCTGTTCGGCTTCTCAACCTCTTTCTCCGCCGTGCCACCTCCCACCCCCTTTACCCAAGCCGTGACCCAACTTTTCTGGCTCCTTTCACTCCCCACAATCCAGTCGTGCCCGCCATCCAGCTCCCAGCCCCGGGGAGGCAGTGGATGGGGGTGGGGACAACAGAGGTGAGTGCGCTTACCTGGGAGGAAGAATGCGGTCAAGCCGAGAGCGAGTCCCCACCAGCGTCCAGCGGCGCCCGCAAGCCCCATCCGAGCCATCGGGGGCCGGGGGTCCGGCGAGAAGGGTGGCGAGGGCAGCGCTCCTCGCGCTGCAGAAACCAGCCCGGAAGACGAGGGCGGATCGCTGGCGGCCGGCGGGCGCTCGGAGGATCCAGGTCAGCCGCAGCCGTCGGCCGGGGCGGGGTGGGCTGGGTGGGATCCGCGCGGCCGCAGTCCGGGCCCCGGGCCGCCGCCGGCTCAGAGGCTCGGCAGATGCCCGCCGCAAGTTGCACGAGTCATGCCCCTTCGCCTCCTCCGCTCTCCTCCCGGCGCGGGTCCCCGCCCTCTTCTTCCACGCAGAGCCAGGCTGGGGAGAGGGACCCACCCCCGGCGCGCCCGGCTGCCCGGCTCCGCGGCGCGGGCTCCTGGCTCCGGCGCGCTCACACCCTCCCGCTCGGCTCCAACTTGCAGGCGTCCATGGCCGGCCGTCCTCCGAGGGTGGCGGGACGCGCCCGGGCGGCGCGGGAGGCTCGGGGCCCAGGCGGCCGGAGCGGAGCTCGGCGGCCCGCGGCCCGGGTGGCTCTGGCTGCGCGGCCGGGCGCGAGGAGAGCGGGTCCGGGGTGCCGCGCGTCCCAGCCGCCACCGCTCTGCCGGTGCCGGCGATCCGCAACAATGTGGAGCCGCGCTCGCTGCTCTTGCTCTCTTTCTCTCACTCGCCGAGCTCCAGCCTCTCACCCGCTCGCCCGTGATGTCAGCCCGAGGGGAGGGGTTAGCGTTAACCCCCTCCTGGCCTCGACGCGCGCCCGCCTGGGCCCGGCCGCAGCCCGAGCGCACGCGCCTTCCAGCCCGAAGCAGAGGCGGAGGGCGTACGCGGGCCGCGGGGTCCGGCTCAGGACCCTGGCTCGGGAGCTGCCCCTCGGCCGCCTTCCAGCTGGGGAGCTGGCTGAAGCGCGGGCTGCCCTCCTCCTCCGCTGACAAAGGCAGGCAGTGACCCCTAGCGGCCGGCGGCGCCGAGGCGCGATGGGTGGGGGTGGAGTTAGGACTGGGCCGGGGGCGGCGGTGGAGGAGCCGGCGGGATGGAGAATCCCGGCTAGCAGCGTTCGAGCTGGCGGGGCTTCTGCAAGCCCTCTGCTCTCACCCTGGCCCCATTTCACAGACGAAGAAACGAAGGCCCAAAGAAGAGTTCCTCCTGGGGCGGAACATGGCAGAGCTCGGAACAGAACCCAGGCTCCGGAGATCCCTCTCCTCTGCACCGCTTGGACGCTCCACGGAGAGGCAGCGGTGCGCGGGGCGACCGGGAGCGGCCAGGGAAGTCGGTGGTGGCCAGGAGTGCGTGAGACGGACCCACTGAGGTTTCTGGTAGAGTTTCTCTTCTAATCCTTGCTCCCTTCGGGGCTTCCTTTTCCAAAAATTGAAGCACCCCGCGCCCCGCCCTTGCCCAAACGGAGCCTGAAACCGAGCTCTCCTCCAGTTGCCAGGACCTTAGTTTTAAGACATTTGTGGGATTCCCGCGAAAGCAGATTGTCCAGTCAGTGTCACTGGCAGGGCAGGGACTCTCCGCCCCATCCCGTTCACCACCCTCCACATCCGGGTGTGGTAAGATTCCTGCCAAGGCGACTGCGCCCTCCGGGCCTGCCCTGTTCCCCTTCCTCTGGTCCTCTTATCCCCACCTGCTGCCCTGGGGGAGGAAGGCAGACGGAATTTCCCCCCAAGGAGAGCCGAATTCTCCCCAGACCCTGGCCTGACACTGCTCCCTCTATCCTTTGCCCAGTCCTCTTAGGCGGGCCGGAGCAGAGGGGAAGTGGCTGTTTCTGATAACATGTAAATTCTGGTGCCTGACAGTAGGAGGGGCAAGTGGAGGAGGGGCAAAGACAGCGCCACATTCCTACTGTTTGGGATCCGGCCCCGGAGTGTCTCGGTTTCTCACTGAAGTGGTCAAATCTGGCACTGTCATGAACACTCACCCACTCACTGTACGATCTTTCACAATTAGCACATGTAACCTGGGCTTTCTTTGTATCAAAACACAGTGCCTGGCTTGGGGGTACAGAGACATCATCATTGCCCTAATGGAACCCAATCTAGTTGAGGGGGCGGGGGAAGACAGACGTAGAAACAATATTTCATTCCATATGAAATATTGTAAGCAAATATTTCATATGGGATAGTGGGGGTTTGGGGGTCACAGAAAAAGTGCCCAGTTTAGCCCCGGGTGGCATTGGTGTAAAGGCTTCAGGGAAGGGAACACAGGGCCTCCGTGGGTCATCTGTTAGACAAAAGTAAGTGAGGGAGGGCAGAGACATTCAAGAGACTGAATTTAAGCTAGGGAGTAAGCACCAGGAAAGGAATGAGGGTAAGCAATAGTCAGGAGAGTAGGGGGCCTGCAAAGGATTAGCTGGACGTAGCCTGAGCCTAAGACTTGAGGGAGAGGCCTGCAGATTCATGAATCATGCCCAGTAGCCACTAGGATTTTAAACTGGGAACACCCTATCAAATTTAGTTTGTGGCAGCTGGGAATCTCCCATCTGGCTGCTGAGTGCTTTAAGGGCGGGAGCTAAATTGAATTCACTGTGATGGCCTTCAGCTTGGTCCCTGGCACATTGTAGGAGCTGAAGGGATGGGTTTGAAGGGGCAATCCCAGATGTACCAATGTCTTCTTGTGCCCTGCTCTTACCCTCCCAACCTCTCCATCTTTATTTATTTTATTTTTTTGAGACAGAGTCTTTCTTTGTCATCCAGGCTGGAGTGCAATGGTGTGATCCCAGCTCACTGCAACCTCCGTCTCCCAGGTTCAAGCGTTTCTCCTGTCTCAGCCTCCCGAGTAGCTGGAATTACAGGTGTGTACCATCACGCCTAGGGGATTTTGTATTTTTAGTAGAAACAGGGTCTCACCATATTGGCCAGGCTGGTCTTGAACTCCTGACCTCAGGTGATCCACCTTCCTCAGCCTCCCAAAGTGCTAGGATTACAGGCATGAGCCACTGCACCCAGCTACACCCTCTCCATCTTTAGGTCAGGTTTCTTTGATCTTCTGATCTTAAATGACCTTCCAAAGAAAGTGCAGCCAGCGAGGAGGATATGGCTGCCTGGGGATTGGTTGGGTGGAGAAGGTGGAAACAAGTAAGCGATATAGTATGGTTGTTCACTCATCATCTTTAAACAAGCAGGGAAGGTTGCTGGGGGAGGTGACATTTAACTGAGACCCTGAAGGACAGATCAGATTTGGACCAAAGGAGGCAGAAGAGAGAATCTTACGTGGAAGGAACAGCTTGTACAAGAACATGGAGGTGCATAGAGGTGGGAGGGGTGCCACCTGTGTCAGGACAGTAAGCAGTCTCGTTCATTTTGCATTTTAGCGATGTATAAGAGAAAGGGACAGGTAGGTGCAAACAGAATGCAAAAGTTCCAGAAGGTTTCCTTTAGTGACAGGAAGAAACAGGACCAAGCAGCGGGAGAGCAGGCTTTAGTTCTTAAGCTATAAGCCCAGGACTCACTCTGCTTTCCTTTTCCTAACCCACCATATTCCAATTCTGTTGATTCTGCCCGATGTACATATATTTTAAGTCTAGTAACATTGCTCCATGTCTCCTGTCATTACTCTAGTCCATGCACTCGTGGTTTCTACCTGGTCCTTACAATACCCTCTGACAGTATAGCCAGTCCGCACTGAGGTGGGGAGTAAAATGTAATGGTCCAGCCCATGGAAACTCTGGAGAGCTAATGTGCCTGGATTGGAATTTTTAATCTCCAGCTCTGACATTCAATAGCTGTGTGTCTTTGGGCAGGCAAGTTAGCTTCTCTGTGCTCAGGTTCCTTCTCTGTAAAACAGAGAGAAATAAGAGCACCTCTTGAAGTTGTGAGGATTAGATGAGCCAAACATGTTAAGTGCATGGAACAATGCCGGGTGTACAGGAAAATGTTTAAGTATTAGTCATCATGATTATTGTCACCTGTCTCCCCACATCCAGTTTTGCTCCTTTCTGAAAATGGTTTATATGCATTGTACAAGCTTTATTTCGAAACAATTTTGGATTTGCAATAGAGTTGCAAAAATGGTACGGCGTTTCCACATGCCCTTCATTCAGCTTCCCTGAATGTTACCATCTTATAGAACCATGGTACATTTATCAAAACCAAGAAATTAGCATTAGTATAATACTATTAACTGAACTACAGAATTTATTTAGATTTACCCAGGTTTTTTCCTACTAATGTCTATTTTTTGTTCCACAATTTAATCCAGGATACAACGTTACATTTAGCAGTGGATTATCTTCAAATGCAGATGGTCAGGTCGCCACACCCAGGAAGCATGTCTTGGCCTGACAGACTCTGAGACCAGTGTGCGGTCCTCAGCAAGGCCTAAGGGGCCCATGCCTGCTTCTACAGCCTCATCTCACCCTGCTCTGGGCTTCAAGTAGGAGCCACTGGGATTTCCAGTCATCAAGCTCACCTCCTCTCCCTTCGCTCAAGCTGTTCTGTCTGTACCAACACTCTTCCCTTCTTTTTGGCCAGCTGCTTATCCTTTAGGGCTCAGTTTACATGTGTTACTTCCTCACGGTGGCCCACTCAGCCCTTCAGACTGGATCAGTCTCCTGCTATAGGCTTTGCATACTTGGGACCGCTTTAGTGACGGTTTATAGTGCCTGGTTCACTCCCCATTAGACTGTCAGCTCCTCCAGGGCAGGGATCATGTTGCTTTTGATCTCTGCTATATCTCTACTATGTAGAACATGCCTGGTACCTGATAGACTTTTAATGAAAATGTGTCAATTAACTCACATCCTGTGCCACTTTCTGCCAATCACTTCCCCTCTCTGGACCTCAGTTATCTCATCTGCAGACTGAGAAATTTAATGTGTTCACTGATTTTCCAATTGTGTTTTAGAAACTCTAGAATTTCCTGGGCTCAAGAGGAGCTACATTTAAAGAGCATATGTTTTCTTATGCTTCAAAATTGGGCTTCTGAGAAAGATCTCTCTTAATGGATTTTGAAGATTCTGCTGCTTAAAAAGGTTTGAAAACCTGACAGATTATTATATATTATGAATTACATGTAGTTGCATGATTTTGCAACTCCGTTATTTTTATTTATTTATTTATTTTTGCAGGCAGTGGTGAGCCATTGAAGGTTTCTGAACACAGAAGCACTTATTGGGAGCTGTCAGAGCTGTGCTTCAGGAGATGAATCTGGCAACAATGTGGGTAGGATGGACAGCTGATGATTGGTCAGTGGAGGAGGAGGGGAGCCAGGAGAGAGGGTTGTCATGGAAGCCAAGCGAGAAGAGAATTTAATAGAGGAGGAGGAGGAGGTTGCTAACAGTGTCTGATGCCGCAGAAAGTAGGTGGGGATCAGAAGGGGTCTTTGGAAGCAGTGGCAAAACCACCAGTGACCTTTGAGAGTGATGTTGGTGACCAGGCAGGGGCTGAACCCAGATCAAAGTGGGAGGAGGAGCAGCTGGAAGGCGAAAAAGCAAAGGCAGGAGGTATCCTCTCTGCTTTTGAGAAGTTTGGTGGCGGACGGAATGAGCAAGGTGGATGAGAAGCTCTGAGAGGGTTAGCAAGACAGACCAAGAGACGTATTTTCTCCTTTTTCATCAGAAATCAAAAGCTACTGAGCATCTTGTAGTCAGAAGGAAAAAAGCTGGTGGACAGTAAGGGAGTGGAGACGCAACTGGAAGAAGTGAAATAGGTTGTAATTTATGAAGCAAGCCCTGTGAGCGGGGGCACTGAGGGTGGGTAGGGGTCAGCCTTGGCAAGGAGAAGACCCATTTTTCTCTAAGCCTGGAGGGAAGGTGAAGAGAGTAGTGAAGGTGGAAGTTTTGGGGTGGAGTAGTGAAGGTGAAGTTTATAATGTCATTGCAGTGCAGTGAGAGCTGACGTTATCTGCACAGAGAGGTGGGAAGGTGGCTTCAGATTTCACAGTTGAGAAGGCCAACAGGATTGTAAGGGGGGTGTGACTACCAAGCTTCCAAAATCTACAGGGAGAAAGAAGCAAACATCATCGTGTGTCTTCATAGGGAAAAGTCAGGACCAATAGGTATATTTTTGGGGAAGTATATTTCAGTTTAATCTAGGCAAGGCTGTTCAGGGATCTTAGTTGACCGACAATGGAATGACCTCCCAGTCACTTTTCAGACTCAGGCTGCAGGCACATTCATCAGGCATGCTGTGCATGGGCTTCTTGCCCTGGCATGGAGTGTGGATGCGATGAGTTCCATGCTCCCTCCTGGCTCCGAGACTTGAGGACTGCAAGAATGACAGCCCACTTGAAGAATGGGCAGTTGGGCTCACCTTTCTCACCGACCTCAGGACTGGAGGCATGAGGGGAGCAACTAGAAAAGAGATCAGCCCTGGGGAAGATACCATCCATAGGAAACTCTCCTCTGAGCCCTCCCTTGGCTTCCACAGGCTCTTTCAGAGAGACAGCTGTTGAGCTTGGAAAAGGCCCAAAGTCAATACAATAATGACTTCCCCTCCCGGCTATATCCCAGGCCCCTCTGTGTCATTCAGAAATTGGCTAATAAAGTTTACTTCGATATGAGAGGAGCCCTATTAAGAATTCTCCAAGATTCCCCAATCCCCTGAAATCTGTCGATGGGAGAAGATATGTTGGAGTGGTATGCTGGATGGAGGTCACCCCTTCTGTGTCCCTAGTCCTCACCCTGGGGTCAGTTGAGGCTGAGAGCAAGGGGAGAAGAAAGGAGGAATCTGTGAAGAAAGTCTGGCTAAAATCTTAGCCAACCCCAAAAAGGACCCACCTGGCATGGCTACCCCTTTGCACTAACTTGAAAGGCCAACCTCACCCCAGGCAGCACTCCCAGGTTAGGTGGGAAGCCACAGCACCTAATTACTAGGATCATCACACTGGTGGCTGTGGTGATTATGATGGTGCCTCTGTATCCCACAGTGCTTAGCAGTATTTAATTACTGTTATTCCAACGGAGATCACTGCAGAGCCTTGGCTGCCATTACTCTTGGGGATGGAGCAACTACACACAGCTGCACCCACTCCTCAGTCCAATGATCCACTGTGTTGAAGTGCTGCCAAGATAGTCAACAGACACCAGCCTCCTCCTGTGGGCCCTGGTGTCCCAGGAATCACATGGCATTTGGGGCTGGAGCTCTGAGGAGTGATAGAAAGGCCCCAGTGCCATCTTGAACCATCCAACTCTCCAGAAAGAAGGGAAATTGATCTATGCTCTGTGTCTGGTCAGAAGACCCTCGATATACTCCTGTGAATCACTACATCCCAAACCCTGAAGAATTCTCAATGTGAGTAGAGGTGGCATTCCTGATTAGAGATGAGAACACTTAGAACTCAACAGTGGTACTGAGAAGAGGGTTTCATCGAGGATGTGCATAGACCAGAGAGCTTAGGTCATGAAGATGGGAAGGAATGGAATGGAGCTTCCGCGTGAAGCATACCTTATCTAGAAAGATGAAAGGAAAGGGGCTTTGAGAAAGGAAGATACTCAACCTCCCACCCACACTCTCTTTCCTTTGATGATGCCCTTATATTCAGGGGTGGGTATTATGGTCAGGATAATTATCAGGATGGACTACTTGTCTAGAGGCAACAGATTTTTCTTGCAAGTTATGTGGAAACCAAGGAATAGAATGTATTATGAGGGAAGAACAGAGTTCCTGGATCAGCCCAAGCCCAGCAGAACAAGCTCATGGTGGATGCTTGCCTGGGAGTGGGGAGATGAAATAGGGGCTGTAGAGCTGTGGGTCTTACCTCTTTGGGCCTCAGACCTTTTCAGGATCTGATGAGCACTATGTCTTTCCCCAAAAACTGCACATATGCACAAGGACAGTGTCTGCCTGGCAACCTGCTGAAGCCCACCTGGGGCCTTGAGTTAGAATCCCTGCTGAAGAAGGAGTGCTTTGGGAGGGAGGCAGCCCTGAGCCCAGACTCCCTGTGATCTGGGCTAACAGGAATGCTAGTGACATGGAGAGTCCCAAATGAGGAAAATCCAAGCCAGACTTCTATAAAGTGAAGTGAAAAGAACAAGTATTATCCATAGACTGCACTATAATTCTGTAAAAAGAGGCACTTATAAAGAGAAAAGTGTAAAGGCAACATGGAGAAATGAAAATAATTTGTGGGTGAAGAGTTTTTATTTTATTTAAAATTTACTTTAATATCATTATGAAGCTACTTTAATAATAGATTTTTTTTCTATATTGTGTAAAGTGCTTTTCCTGTAGAAATGAGCTTTTGAATTATATTTGATTTAGGTTAATATTAATGCCCTGCGCTTACTGAGTACCTGTTTCCAGAAAGAGGTGATCCAGGAGGCTGCCAGGTGGCCTGCAGGTGACATCCAAAGGGTGGACAATGCCTATGCTGGCAACTGAATTCTGAGGAACCTGAGACCATGTACTGCTCAGGAGGCAGCCGATGCTGTGTTCTGGAGTTAGGTTTGAGTCCTGGACCTGCCATTCACTAACCGTGAAACCTGGAGTTTACCTGGGCTGAGGAGGGGGTGGTTCCCAGGACATGGGACTTTCAGTGCTGAAACTGGGAAGGTCCTAAGCAAAGCGGGACAAGTTGGACACCCTATTAATGGGCTAACAACACCTCTCTGAGCCTCAGTCTTCTCACTTGTAAGATGGCATTGGTGAATCCTGGGATCTTTGTAAAAGCATTTTATATGCCATCTTCACACCTGTTGGGGATGGTGATTATCATTGGTGGGGTGGGTTGGAGGAGGGGGAGAGGGAAAGGGGTGTTTCTCCCCAGCCTTGAGGTGTGAGAGACCAAGAGCCTGTCTGGATGGATACTATGATTTGTATATGGAGAGCTTAAGACAACTAGTCTCTCACAGCTGGCTTTTAACAATAATTCATTCAAGAAATATGTATGAAGCACCTACAATCAGGTCTGTGCTGGGCATCTGGATATTCTGTTAACAGCTGCAACATGCTGTCTTCCTTCCTGGAACGGAAGTCTAATGGTGAGGCAAGGGTCCATCAGGAAGCGGATGGCAGGGAAAGCTAGGGGCTTTGGGAATGTCAGGTATGCAGGGACCCTTCTGTAGTCTAGGGTGTCAGGAAGGGTCAGGACACATTCCTGCAGAGATGAGCAGAGCCCCCTTGAGGGGTGAGGACTGGCCAGGATGCCATGTTTTAGAGAAATCAGGCACAGGAGAAGGCAGCAAGAAGGCCCAGAGGCTGGGTGCTCCAAATCACTGAGAATAGTTTGTTCAGTCTAGCTGGTGCAGTGCAAGAGGACAGTGAGAGACAGGGGTGTGGGGAGTCACGTGCCCATGTCATATGGGCCTTTGTGCTATGTTATGGAGTCTGGACTTCATCCTAACAATCCTGAGGGTGGCAGGGAGCCGTGTGTGGTAGGGCTGTAGCAGAGCAAGCGTGTTTTATACCTGACCACTCAGCAGCCCCAACCCGTATTGTGCTCAGATGGCATTCCCAGGCCAGGCACTGGTTTGTCCTGTTAGGCCCAGGTCCTTTGGGCTCTCTGTCTCGCTCTAAGGCTCTGAGCCTAGCCCATCTGTGGAGCGCTTCTGCAGCTCCAAACCTGGTGTAGTCAATCTGGACATTCCCCTGGCAGGGGTCTGCTGCCTGGTACAGGCTGTGACTCCAGAGAGCAGAGCAGCATCCCCTTCCAAGCGTGCTGCTGTCACCACAGTGTGTCTGCGTGGGTTTGATGGCTGCGTGGGGATGGCGCTCAGGGCATGCCGGGGGCTCATGCAGCCCAGGCAGCTGAGAACTAACAAACAATTACACTAATCGGCCCAGGAACAGGGAGGCAGGTGTGCACCCCTATTCATGTGAATGCACACACATGATTTGCACACACATTCAGATTCACTGACATTTATGCCTATCCTTTCATTGAAACTCAGGCGAGCACATGGAGAGATGCTCTGCTACCTGGATGAGATGAATAAGCATTGCATTACTTTACATCCCATTACCTTCATCAGAGACATGCCTCTTCCCCACTGACACATGGATGTCACAAATGCTCTATACAGAGCCTCACACAGATGCCTGCACACCTACACTGGCGCAGACCCCTTCTCATGTTTTTACAAAAACGTTACAAGAATTAAAAAGGAGCATCCACATCAAGTGTCTAGCACAATGCCTGGCACATAGAACTATTATATTCTATCTTAATATGCTATTACCATACTAAGATACTTTAATATGTGCACATATACTATTACACTCATAGACACATACACATTGCCCCATACACTCTTTTAAACCCAGGTGCACACACAAGAGCTCCATCCTTCCACCAACTGGCACATACACTCCCATGTGTGCAAACAAGCTCACTCTCAAAGATGTGCAGGTTGCCATAATGTGCTTTCCCATTTGCACCTACACACAATCACCGCCACAGTAATAATAATAGCAAAACCAGAGTGGATGATTGCTTCATATTTTTCAAAGGGCTTTCAGGCCTGTAATCTCATTTGATCCTCACAGCAGCCCTGTGAGACGGGTGGGTGGAGCGGGCATTATTACCCCAGGTTTATGGTTGAAGCAACAGAAGCCAGAGGCGTGAAATTTGCCATTTGGGAGGCACCTGAAACTCAGATCTGACTTCTTGGTAGTGGGCTTCCCGTGCGTATCTGACAATGTCCAGCTCTCACTACAGAAAGCAGCAGCCAGGGCAGGGGCCTGCTGGATTCTTGATTCCTGGTCAAAACATTTTCCTGAGTCAACCCCAGCTGAGAAGTGGGAATTGGAGGCTGATAAAGGGAAACCACCATCATTAGAAATCCCATAAAGTCTCATTTACAACTCCCTGTCAGATGAAAGGAGCAATTGACTGCGTTGGAGGGAAAAGCAAATACTGATTTCCTTTAGGACTGCCCAGCCTCAGACAGCTGGTCCTGGAAGGTCCTGAGGGTGGGGGGATCCTGTCCCATCTGGGCTGTCCCCAGCTCTGTGCACTTTCTCTCCCCTCTGTCTAAGCCTGCCTGTGGGTCCTTAAGCTCTAATTTGAGAAGAAGGGAAGAGAAAAAGGACAAAGAAGGCTCTCCCCTTCCCTTGGATCCCCCTCTGCTCCCACACACCTAGTGGGAGCCTCCCTCTTCTCTTCTGCTTGAGCCTTCAGGATAGGTTCAGAACCTTGTCTCCTACCTGGCTGGGCCAGAAATGAGGAACAGGTTGCAAGCCCTCCTCTACCTGACCTGCCAAGTCCATATAGGCTGCGGCCTTAGATCCAACAACTTAGAAAGGTAATGAGGGCAACGTCCTTCAAAGGGCCGTGTTCAGTGGGGAAGTGCCCTGATGATGAATGGAGAGGTGAGTGATGGTCCCTTAATCTGCTTCTGCTGCTGCTGCTGCTTCACTCTGGCTTCATCATTATTGTGTGCCTTAGTCTCTCCATCTGCAAAATGGGAATAGTAACACCAAACTTACAGTGCCACTATGAGGTGTGTAAAGTGCACAGGGCAGTGCCTGACATGGGACCCACGGTGTCAGGCCTTGTCCCCTGCCCTGGCAGCTTCTGGAGGAATGCCTCCACTGCCAGGGCTGGAGGGGTGGTGTGGCAAGAGTTGCCTCCCCAGCCTCCTGGGTGTGCCAGCTCTGGCTGTGAGGGAGGGGCAGGGAAGGGACATCTGTTTGACACTCTTATCAGCATCCATTACCTGGTGTGTATTTTCCCAGGAGCTGATTACATTACAGCATGTGTTGATAAACATTTGGAGTCAGAGTACAGAGGAAACTGAGCAGAATGTTAAGCGGGTGGTGCTTTGGTCAGGAAATGCTGAGAAAGGGCTTCCTGTGATAAGCTGGGAGTAGTGACCAGGGCCCCGATCTGGAGGCTTCTTCACCTGCACAGCCTCTTTCTCTTTCTGATCTCCCTCCACCCGACTGCTCTGGCCCTAGCAGGGCATCCAGATATGGTCCCGGAGGCAGACTGTTATAGCAGAAGAAGTATGGGACTTGGGCCTGACCCAGTTATGGTGCCCAGTACCAGCACTGCCATAAACTGGCTCTTGGCACTCTCGGCCACTCTCTTACCTCCCTGGGCCTCAGTTTCCTCCTCTGTAAAGTGGGCTTAACATCTACTCCACAGAGTGGACCAAAGGTTAAAGGAGAAACCATGCCCCATGTCCCACATATAGAATTAGGCACTTGGTCTCAGGGTTCTTTCCCTATGGTCCCCAGTTTACATCCGAAAAATGGTCACTCTTGCCTTGACTGTGCCTCAGATGTTAGATAACTGCTCTTATTTCTATTTTGAACTGAGAGGAAGTGGGTTTATGTTCTTCATAAGGCAAACACCCCTACTTCCAACCCTAGTTAGGGCTGCAGCAGGCAACCCAGGGCGAGGGCTGACTCTTCCTCCCTTTTTCTACACCTGTGCATGTGCATGACAGCTGTAGCTAGATAATTATTTGTGTAGTTATCTGCCTGATGTCTTTCTACCCTACTAGTCCATAACCTCCCATAGGACAGGTCACAGTTGAGTGTCTGCAGTCCAGCCCAGGGCCTGGCACTGGTGGGAATGAATGACTCTCCCCATCTGATTGGTCTGGAGCAGAATGGTCAAGAAAACCTGTCTCAGGGTTCTGTGCTGTCAAATTCCACGATTGTTTCTGAACCCCAAGCCCTGGATATACCTCTCGCTTGGTCTTTGGCATAGATGACCTTGGATTCACTTTTCCTGTGGGGTATCTCTCTAGTCTCTCTGAGGTTGTGGGCATTTAAGGATGTGCACCTGTCCCTCTGTCCGACTGTCCAATTTAGTGGGCATGGACAAATGCACAACTGAATGAAACTGTGGGAATGCTGCTCCCACCTCCTCTCTCCCTCGGAGAGTGGCACCTGCCTCCCCTAGCCCACCTCCAGGTGCCCTGGGTTCCTGGGACCCTGCGGGCCGCCTGGAGTCCAGATGGGCACGATGCCACCTAGTGGTCGTGGGGTCCAGGAGAGCATGTCCCCGTCCTTCCCTGTGTGGGACCCAAGACCCCCCCATAGCACAGAGTCCCGTAGGCTCCAGCCACTGCCTCTGTTGGCCTTATTCTCTAGGTCCACAGACAGTGGAGACCCTGGGGGAGCATACTCTTATCGGGGTACTGGGAGCCCTTCCCGATGGCTGTCAGCTTGAGTTGGGCGCAAAGGGTGCCCGGGAGGCAGCCTCCCACCTGTCCCCCGAAGACATCGTTCTAGTCCCTCCACCACAAAGGGGCCATTGATTGGGAAGATCGACTAGGGGGTGGTAGGGAGGTTGAGGGGACACTCGAGCACGCACACACACATACGCGGAGGCACACACACATACACGAAGGCACACATGCACATACAGAGGCACACACACAGAAGCCCACACACAGAGGCACACACAGGCACACACGCTTGCACACATACACACATATGCTCACACTCAGAGGCACGAGCACACATACAGAGGCACGCACACACACAGGCACATACACGCACACACAAGCACACAGGCACACACAGGCACCCACAGAGGCACACACATGCTCACACACAGAAGCACGAGCACACATATACAGAGGCATGTGCACACACAGAAGCACACACACGCAGGCACACACAGAAGCATGCACACGCACACACGCACGCACACACAGAGGCACATACAGGCACACCTCGCCTCCTGCCACACCTGTCACTCCGCAGGGCCACAGGGCCGCAGGGCCCGGGGAAGGGTGGGCAGGGGTGCGAGGTAGCGTGGAGCTGGGCGCACCTGCCCTGGGAGGGAGCGGGGGGAGCCCCGCCTCCCGGACGTCGTCTCTTCGTCCCCCTCGCTCTAGTCTCCTCCTCACTCCCTGCCTCATTTTTGCCAGTGGATCACCCGCCTCTGGATGAATCCGCAGCAAATGGCTCATTCGGCACGGGCCCGCCGCCCCATCCCCACAGTGTGCGGTCTCCTCTCCCCAGCAAAGAGCTTCGGTGGCACTTACGGGCCCTTTTTAATACCAAGCGAAGCCAATATTATTAGGAAGGAAGAACTGCTGCGGCGGCTGCTGCAAAGACAAATAATATGCAGTAATACATCGTGGACTGAGGGAGGGTCTGAGCGTGCGGCCGCGCGGGCTTATCAGCGCGGAATTGCTAATGGGGGCGCGGCTCCCAGCGGAAGAAGGGCTGGAGACTGTGCGCGGTGCAGGGCGGAGAGGAGAAGGCCAGGGCCGGAGAGTAATCCTTTAGGCAGCAAGGATTCCAAATCTCTCTTCTTATCCTGCTCCTAAAAGGAAGCTGCCTGGACGCGAAGGTGGAGCTGAATTTGAGCCGTTGCTGGAGGTGGGGTGCCCGGCCCTTCTACAAATGCCCGCTTGAGTCCCTCCGTGATGGGCAAAGGCCTTCCCTCCCACAACACCTGAATTTTGGGCACCCTGAACTTTAGAGGCCAGGACTTTCCAGGTTCCCTGTCAGTCCACCCACATCAGAAGTAAAACGAACACCCTCTATCTAGCCCATTCCTGGCTCCTGTCCCCAGCCCTGCCTCATAGCTGGGCTGTGATGGGTGGAGCATGCCTGGCAGTCGGTACCCGTTAAAAGAGAGCCGGGAGTGATAGCTACTTGGTATCTCCCTCAAAGCTCCCGCTGGCCACCTGGATGCCTACGTGCACACAGCAATTGGCTGGGGGCCAGGGAGAGCGTGGGTGGGGGTGCTGGCTTGCTTGGTTTATAACACTTCTTCTTGCTCCTCAATGCTAGGGCAGAGAGTGTGCCCTTTACATGTGTCCTCATTTGCGGACAATGCTGTGCCCACGCAGGTGCCTGGATATGTGGGTTTACTCACACATTCCCAGGCTCTCAGGGTTGGACGGGACTTTGGAAGAGGCCTTCCTGCCTCTTCCCTCACCTGTTCTGCCATATCCATGCTAAATGCTTGTCTGGATTGTACTTGATCACTCCCAGTGACTGGAAGCTCACTTCTTCCCAGGCAGCCCACCTCTGCTGACTGTTGGAATACTGAGCTCAAACTGTGCCAGCAACCTGGACAATTCCCCACCCCTCCACCCCGTCTGCATGAAAATGGGACCAGGACAAGATATGAAAAACACAGCACCTGAGATAGTTACAGCTCATGCTTACAGAAAACCTTCTTAGCCAGGCACTGTACTGAATGCTGCACGTATATTCACTCTCATCATCTTCATGAAACTATGAGGTCATGTTTGTTGTTGTTCCCATTGTGTTGAAAAGAAAATTGAGGCACAGAGAAGTTAAGGCACTTGCCTGAAGTCTCACAGCGAGAAAGTGGCAATGCCTGATTTAAAATCAGGAAACCTGGCTCTGCCTGAGGTTAATCACCACATTATGTTGCAGGCACTGCCCAGAGAGAGAGAGATGGAGACAGAGAAATGACACAGAGAGAGCAAGTGAGAATGCACAGACACATGTGTGTATCTTCACCACCATTTCTGGGAGGCAGAGCTCAGTGGTGTTAAAGGCAACTGGGAAGACTGGGTATGAAATTAAGACATCAGGAATTGCCTTTCTTCTTCCTCCCTCCCCCCTTTTTCTCTCCCCCCGCCCATCCCTTTTGTTCTTCATCACCATTGCCCTCACCTCCATCTGAATTAAAAGTCATCTTCTCAGCACTAGTGTGTTCAGGGGTTCTTTGGAAGCTGGAACCTCCATCTGCGAGCTTCCAGGCCGAGACAGATATACTGGCCCAGACAGACATAGGAGCCGTACTCACAATGAAGTAGCATGAGATTAATGTGGTTGGTCGATGGGAAATAAATAGGGAAGATCTGTATTTACGTTCCACACCAGCCGAGGGTTAGGTGGTACACGGTTCAGAAAGTTTTATGTTCAATTTTATGTCTAGACAGAGCTGGAGATGAGGTTATCACTTCTCTTCTAATTAGTGCAAGAAGGCTTTCCCAGGCACTGCTTTCATGAGTTCTGCTATCTTGGCTTTGCCATTTGTTCTCAAGAGGGAGACATAGGTGGTGTGAGGAGAGGGAATGAGCACTGGATTGGGAGTCATGATACCTTAGACCTTGACTGTGCCACCAGCTTGCCATGTTATTGTGGATAAATTAACCCACTCTCCTGGGTCTCCATGGCTGGGCTGCCTGTCAGGGCCCTTCAGGGGGTGCACTCCCCGAATCTGTCAAATGGAGCTGCTGTGTGCAGGTGGATAGGTTTAAAACTGTGCAAGGACACCTGGCCAAGAGGGAGTTGGGGGCCGAAGTCTAGCCTATGCTCTTCTCATCAGGCCTGCATTCACTTGGAGAAAGAGGCACTTCTTCTAATTTGCACAAAGTTATCACAGGAACTAGCAGTGGCCCTGTGATTAGAGTTGGAGTTGAGGGGAGATGGGAAGGGGAGTTTTTTTAGCGGAAAGTGGGATGGTGAGTTCGGGGGTGGAGGATCAGGGAGAGGTGCTATGGTTCATGAACGTGGAGGTGCGACAGAGAGCAGTGGGAAGGCGTCAAGGGAAGTTGGTGGGGAGAAGGGCGGGTCCATGCTGACAGTGGACCCTTTGGCTGCGTTCAGGGTACCCCCAGGAGTGGTGGTTCTCCGGCTCCCAAGCCTTGCTCACTCCTGTGGTGTGAGCAGTGGTCTCTTTGGAGTGGTTCTTTCTGTCAAGTTCCCCACTTGGGGGAAACAGCAAGCGGTTGGGTTTTCTCCAGGAGCCTTTGCCGGAGAGGCTGCAGGCTCTGTAGTGAGTGTTCCCTTACTACTGTGGGCCTACTTCAGAGGCATAGACCCTGCCTTCAGGGAACTTGCCATCGAAGGGAACTTTTGTGTATGGGTCTAACGCCAATGGCCCTTGTCTTTTGGGCAGGGTCTGTGGGTATTGTGGACAGTCTGGTTTCTGTGTTGGGCTCAGCTTGGTCTGAGGCAAAGGCTCTTACCCTGGGACTGAGGACTATGGTCCCACCAATTTGGGCCTCACTGTCCCTTAATAAGCGGAAGATCTGTTGGGGACAGATTTCTGAGGCCCCCCAGTAGTCAGGGAGGATGTGGGGGTCACTGGGGAGGAAAACTCAGGACAAAGGGCTTCTGCAATGATGAAGGGGAGGTGGGCAGGCTGGGGGTTCTGTGGGGGCAAAGCCTCCCTTTCACTTGGTTGGGGTATGACAGAATGAGGGGACTGAGGGAGTGGGCATTGGGTGGGGCTTGCTCTGTGAGGGGACCCACAACCGATTGAGGACTGGGCTCTGGAGACCGTTTTGTCTGCCTGACCCCCACTGCCAGCCCACCGCCGTTCAGAAGCACCCTTCTCATTCTCTTGGATCTTCCAAGGAATCCCACATTCCTTCTGTCTGACTCAGTCCTTCCTACTGTATGTCTTACCCATCCCCCCACAGCCCAACGGGCACAAGGTTTGGATGGCAAACTAAACCTGCCCCATGCACTGTGTCTCCTTGGCAGTCCCAGGTGTGTGAGGATGGGATAGAGTGCAGTCGAGCCCCAGGGCTGTCCTCTCTGTCCTGACAACCACAGGAATGTTATCATGCCTGTGCCAGGCACTCCCACCCCTTTCTTCCAGGGCGCCCACACTCCTGTTCTTTAGAAGAAAGGGACAGCAGTAGTCTGATCATCTGTCTGATGCCCACAGAGTGGCTGTGCCAAGTGACCTGTTGTTTTGAGGATGTCCCTACCCACCTGGCTGTCTTGCATTTGGTCTCCAGCACCCAGTGAAGCAAGCTGTGGGCTCTGAGCAGCTCATACCAGAGAGGAGCTGACCTGGAGGGAGGCAACAGCGTGTCTTCTCCCGGGTGACAGTGCTATGCTAATAATAACAGAGAGCAAGCTAGCATTTCTTGAGCTCTTACTGTGTGCCAGAGATACTAGGTGCTCTAAGTGCTCACGTATATGTGTTCGTTTTCTGTGGCTGCTATAACAAATTATCAGAAACTTTAAACTTATGGCATAAAGCAACACAAATGTATTGTCGTGCAGTTCTGTGGTAGGTTAGGAGTTTGACACAAGTCTCACTGGGCTAAAAATCCAGATGTTGAAAGGGCTGTGTCCCTTTCAGTAGGCTCCAGGAGTGATTTTACGTCCTTGCCTTTTCTGGTTTCTGGAGGCCACCATATTCCTTGGTTTGTGGGCCCCCACTCCATTTTTAAAGCCAGCAAATGAAGCATCTCTCTCTCAGATGCTGCTTCTGTTATCACCTGTCTCGAACCCAGCCAGGATGGGGTCTCTGTTTTAAGGACTCATGTGATTAGGCTCAGCATACCTAGAGCATCCAGGATCATCTCTCCATATCAAGGGCCATTCTCTAAACACATCCACAAAGTCCCGTCACCACGCAGGGCAATGTATTCACAGGTCCCAGGGACTGAGGTACTGACAGCTTTGAGGTCTGTTATTCTGTCTACCACAACATACTTGAACTTTTTCACACAAAAGATGGATGTAGGGTGGGTAGTGTTGTTACCCTCATTTTAAAGATCAAGATACCAAGGCATAGAGAAGCTAAGTCACGTGCCCAACTTTACTTTGACAGTAGTGTATTCAGGACTCAAACTGAGGCAGCCTGACTCCACAGTTGTACCTCAGTCACTGTCACAAGGAGATGTCCAAGTTTCAAGTGGCATAAGGCTGAGTGCCCTATAGGTCAGTGAAGCAGTGGAGGAACATGTATTTATTGAGGACCTACTATGTGCCAGGCCCTAGGAGGGGCTCCCAGAGGCACATGACAGAGCCCCAATCTGAACCCAGGTCCCAAGCGCATCATCTCTCCTCATTCTGTTGCTGTGTGAAAGGCTGCAGGACCCTCCTGCAAGGGTGAAATGGGAGAAAAGAAAGAGCTCCAGTAGGGGCTTGCAGCCCAGGGTTCTGGATTGGGCCCAGGTAGAGGAGGAGAGAGCTGGGTGCCCTATGTCTTGCAGGATGTGGCCGGGCCAGGTCAGAGCCCGCAGGGGCTGACTCACCAGGCTGACTGCACCTGCTCGTCCATCACAATGGGGAATGGGCCCTCCGTGAGCCTGAGACCTGCAAATCATAGAAATTAAGAGCAATTAGGGAGGGAACCAGCAGCCCCTGCCAGCACTTTGGGCCACAGAGGCAGCTCTGCAACTTTATGGGATGTTTCCTCCCATTTTGTGGTCCTGCTGGGAGGCAGAAACAAGCCAGCTCAGCACAAGGCCTCCTCCTCAAGGTGCTTCAGTGCAACCTGAAGGTGGGACCTGCTGCCCTCCACAACCTGCCGCCCTCCCTGCCTTCCCATCCTGGAGCCCTTTCCCAGCCTTGCCCTGAGGGTTCCTTTCTGTGTGTGCACTCGCTCTGTCCTCTACACTAGACCTCTGGAGAGCCATGCCTGGGGACCTGCAGGAGGGAGAGAAACAGCCAGGGTCACCTTGGCGGGCTGTAGCATGTGCTGCCTCTGATCCTGCATTCTTTCCCTCCACTCCACCTCACCTGGCCCAACTGGAGGGTCTTTCCATTTCCCAGTCAGGGGAAGCTCTTGAACAAATCTTCCTCTCATTCCCCCTGTCCCCTAGAGAAGAGGTGGCTAAGCTCATAGGAGGCATGCCAAAGCGGTGGAGACCCCCATGACTTTAGGGTGGTGGTGTCAGCATGGTGCCATCAGCTAAGAGACAAAAGCCAGAGAAATTGTCTAGCTTCCCAAGTACTTTGCTGCCTTTAACGCTTGCCCCTTGCCCCTGTCCTTCACCCCAGGCCCTTTCCTGAGCTGTGGTGAGAAGGACAGAGAAGAGCCTGTGCTCCTGGGGGAGGAGCTGGCTCTGAGAAGGGCAGAGGCATCTCAGCAGGGTATCTGGGACAAGGGAGAGTGGTGGTCTGTACTCTTCTCTGGGTGGAAGCTATGATACTGCAAGGGCATCCCTTGCCTGGCTCTGGGCCTGTTTTTTTAGGATAGGCCACTGTGCCAGGTCAAGGTCACCTGGAGAGAGAGACACGAGTGGAGCAGAGGGGCTTCTCTGCTGCTCTCCACCACCCTTCCTGAGACCTCTGAGCTGACCATGAGCTGACCCCTTTCCTTTGCCTCTTCCGGCACTGTGAGTGGGGCAGCCCTGGACTCTTGGCCATACCTGACTCCCTCGGCTGCAGAGGGGGTTTCTCGATGTGGGCGCCAGGGCTGGATAAAGGGAAATGGGGCGGGACAAAGTTTGCCTGCACAAACTGGGAATTTTGGAATTAAGGAAGTGCAAGGAGACCAGGCATGGGTGCACCAACTCCTGAATTCCCTTCCTGACCTCTGCCTCCTGTCAGGCCTCCTGTGTCCCTGGAGGCACTGCTGATGGGGCAGGGGCTTCTTTGTCACCGTAGGAGGAGACTGAGGAGGTGAGTCTACTCATCTGGGCCCTGGCTCCTGTCATATTGGCCCCCAGTGGTACCTGCTTCCTGCCTGCTTTCTTCTCTGCATCCCCCTCCACAGTTCTCTTCCTGGCTTCTTGGTCCCTTACATGTCCTGCTCTCTCTTCTGGCTAGAGCCCCCCTGCTGCAGTCACCTCCCACTAGCCTCCTTTCCCAGAAACCTTCCATCCAGGGTGTGATGAATAAACATTAGAAGTAACGTCACCTGTGCTATCCTACTGGCATCCAACCTTAGCTCTTCCCCAGGATTCCTGCCAAGGGAGGAAGCATGTTTCAGCACAGTCCTGCCATACTTCATCCTATTGGTCCTGTTGGCTATGCTTAAGGTGAGATAAAAGCCAGATTTCTTCCAAGGGGTGAGTAGAGGGAGAATTCGGTTTTCTGCAGACCTTTGGCTTTGCTAAGTGAGAATGCAAGTCTGGGGCCAGAGCTGAATTGCTCAGGACTCTTGAGGGGGGCATGACTCTATCCTGCAGAGTCTCCTCCTTCTCTGACCTCTGCCTCAGCCCACACCCCCTGGGCTCAGAGTCACCTCCAAACCAATAGGGAACCAACCTTCAAAGAACATAGCTGTGAATACCCTCTGGCTCTGGCTGAAGGCAAAAAGTTGAGTACTGATGATCATGAAGCAGGGGACTTGCATTCTGTCTCAGCTCCATTGTTAATATAAGATCTGTCTTTAAGAGCCAAGTGTCTTCATTTACAGTGTGGGGAGGGAGGTGGGGCTTGAGCCATGTGACTTCTAGGTCACCTCCAGCTTTAGGATTTCAAGAAGATGCGGCTACCTGGGAAGCCCCTGGAACTTTTTTTAAACAGAAACTTACCCTCTTGGATCATGAATTAAAGAGACCAGAAAGGGAAGTACCTACTTTGTGGTTGGCACAGTGCCAGGGGCTTTACATTTGTTAACTCATTAGCTCATTTGATCCTCACAAGAACTCTATTCTTCTTCTTCATTAACAGAAGAAATGTGGGCTTGAGAAAGCCTAAGCAACTTGCTCAAGGTCATGGGGTATAAGAGGCAGGGATGAACTCTGATGTCAGGATTGTAGGACTGAAGGTCTGTACTGGATCCACTGCTTGGAGACAGAAACAGGTGAGGTAGGGGGTAGGGCTAAAACCTTACTGCTAAAACCTTACTGTACTGGAGCTGTACTAACTGGAGTGCCATCCACTGGCCCCAAAGCAGAGAGCATTGTCTCAGGTCTGGGACTGTCATATTCCAGGGACATTAACCTCTGGGGAGGAAGAAAGAAACTCCCTGGTGGAGGGGCAGAGTGGCAAGCATGAGAGGCAAAGGCAGGAGAGTTCCTGGGTGGTGGCTGGGGATGGGGGGACTGTTAGAAAAGATCCCAGGAAAGGGACAGTGGGGAAGCCTGGCACCAGAAGCAGAGGAGCATGCTTCTGGTTATGTCCAGTCCTGTGGGCTGTTGACTACCAGGATGCCCATGGTCTTCTTCCCCTCCAGATTACTGGGGCATGCAGCCATATTGCACACATGCACAGACGTGCTCCACCATCCTGTCATAGCCTGTCATCACAGACAAAAACAGGCCTGCACTGGGCTCACTGTGGCAGCCCTTCACCTCCTGGTGCTCTTGTTGGCTCTTCTGTTCCCATCCCTACCCACATTCAGCCTCTGTGTGTGTGTGTGTGTGTGTGTGTGTGTGTGTGTGTGTGTGTGTGTGTGTGTGTGTGTGTGTATGTGTGTCTTCCTCCTAAGGCTGCATAATTTTCTGCAGTCTGTTGGCCTCTCTTAACACATGCACACAGTCTGATAATCGCTCTGTTGTGTGTCACACACACATGCACCCATAAATACACGTGCAAACACAACCCTCAGCCTGTCCTCTGCCCCTTAGCTGCTTGTCTTCTGGTGTTTCACTCCACTCCATGCACAGCCCAGAGAACCCTACTAATCTTTAAAAGGTCTGGGCTACTTCACCTGTTTCTCTCCCCACTGCCTAGTGCCCTCTGCTTTCCTGCGAGCTCTGACTGTTGAGGGGGCTCTACCACGCCTGCCACTGACCCCTCAGTCTGTGTAGCCTTTTGGGTTCCCTTCCCAGCCTCCGTGCAGGCTCTCCCAGCTGCGTACAGAGCTGGGCAGGCTCCCTCCTGGAAGTGGCAGCCCCAGGAGCAGCTGGCCAGGGAATGGCTACATGGGTGGGGACAGGCAGGGCTGGAAAGGGATTTGTTTGCCTTGGATTCTTTTCTATGAACATTTTTGTCCATTTGCCATGATCCATTGATTTCAGCTGATGTCATTCTGGTACGTGGGAGAGGCTTTGACATCGGTGTAGATCAGGGGCCAGAGCCTGGACCCAGGAGTCAGAAACCCTGGTTCTTGCTCCAGAGGAACCTCAGTTTCTCCATCAGATATATCAGTTTGGAATTGAAGGTCTTTAGTTTAATTCTAAAATTTGGAGCATCTAGGAGATTTCTATTTTATTTAGAGTCTAGCTGTACCCTGATCATTCCAATTAAAATCTCCCTCTCTGTGACTTATTGTATATACAGACAATATGCGTGCAAACATTCAGACACACACACGCATGTGCAAATGCAGCTTTGTCTACTCTGGGTTTTCCAGGAACTTTCCCAGCTCAGCTGGGACCCAGCCTCCTTCTCAGGATGGGGGTTGGCTGCAGTGTGTGTGCTCATTCCACTCCGTTCCACGGCACATCTCAGGGCTGAAATGTGCCTACTGATGACAGTGACCTAGGGCAATGACCCACCTCTCCATCCGTCCCCACTTCCCTAAGATTCAAGAACTGCCAAGCCTTGCTCTTGCTGCACCCCCTCCTTCGCTGTGAGAAAGAAGAGGGAAGTAGGAGCAGCCCAGGAGGGGTGTGGAGTGATCACAGGACCCTGGAATGTTAGTGCTTGAAGGGACTGCCCTGACTGCTAGTCTAGTCAGTAGGTTTCCAAACATTTCACTTCATGTGTGGAACCTTGGCTCTGACCACTCTTACCTGGACATGCAAACAAACAAAACTGATTAAAGCCAAAATGCTTGTGTTAAGGTGGGTGGGAGCTCTGCGCAGTACCCTCACCCCCGTGATCACTTCTGCATGCCCCTGAGTGAGCAAGCATCCCACAGTCCTTTCTAACTCTGACAAATACAGCTTAAAATCCAGTTAGTCAGCCCACTAGTTCCTGGTGTGGTCCCTGAGACCAGAAGAATCAGTGTCACCTGAAGACATCTTCAAAATACAGATTCTTAGGTTCTGCAGAATCAATGACTCACTGGTGGGCCCAGTGACTCATGTTCAACAAGCTCTCTGGGTGACTCTGATGCACACCCTAGTTTGAGAACCACTGGTCTAGTGCAGCCCCCTTGCCTTACAGATGAGGATTTGAAGCCCAGAGAGAGGCGTGCCTTACCCAAGGTCACAGAAAGTGCATCACTGTCAGGTTGTGACTCTGGGCCAGACTGCCTATCTGTGGATGTCTGTGTGGTCAAGCCATGGATTTCTTTACTTGTCCTTCCCCTTGGCTGGCGCAAATACTCAGGGATCAGGGCTCCAGAAGCTAGAAGGTAAGAGAGCCTGGGGAATGCACAAAACAGGGTAGGGAACAGCAGGCAGTGGATCTGGGCGCCACAGCAGATGATCAGCACGCTCGCTCAGGCTTTCACTCCCTCTCTCATTCATAACATTTCTGGAGAACCCGGGTGCTGGGGAGAAAATGACAAGAATTCTGGGCCCTATCCTTGCCAAGCTTCAAGCCTAGCACTGCTCACCCCACTGGCCACAGGTACCTGCTCACTCTGGGGGCAAGGGGGAGACCTTTTCCCTCAGGGAGGCTGTGCCGAGTGATGGCCAGTGAGGGCCCCCAGGGCCTGGACACATGCGGAGGGATGTAGACAAAAGCCAGGTTGAGGGCAGAGACCAGGATGTGGCCGGTCATCACTTGTGTGTTATGTCTGGGAGGTCTTCTTGGAAGAGGCAGAGTCCAGGAGAAGACACAACTTTGGGAAGCAGAGGTGTGTTTGAGCACAGGCCAGCATGAGGGAGGAGGGATGAGCTTCGTGTAGAGGAGTAGCCCCCAGAGGGGCCTGGGCTGAGAGTGAGGCTGGCATGGGGCAGGGGGAGCAGGAGTGGAGGCATCCAGCTCACTGGTCCTGCTACCAGTTCTCCAGAAGCCCAGGGACTTCTGTGAATTAGGGAGCATTTAACGTCTCCTGCTAATTAGCCGCTGCCTGCCACGGTTGAGGCAGGAGAGGGGAGAGGGGAGATTGGAGCCCGGCAGCTTTGAAAGGCAATGCTGCTCCTTGACAAAGCCGGCCTGGGGAGGTTTCAAAGACAACTTCTGAGCAGCCTGCACGTTTCATGTTCATGAGATCCTCGCTTCCCAGGCTCCAAAGACAAACAGTGGGATTTAAGGGTTTTCTTCTCTTTTTGGAGACATTGTGTTCTAAGCCGAGCTTTCAGCTGGGAAGGAAGCAGAGCCGGCTGGGCTCCTAGCTCCACCACATCCACAGCCTAAACAGAGCCCAGCTCCATCTTCTCTGTACACTGGGAGCCTTCCAGGGGCCCCCAGAAACTTTGCAGCAGCCCTTGTCCCCAGGCTAGGTGAGCGGGTACCCCTGGCCAACACGGGGTGGGCAGTGAGGGGCACGGTCCAGGCACTGCTGGCCTTAGGGTTGGTGAGGACAGAATCCAGAATTCTTGTTTGTCATCATGTCCCCTCCCACTGAGTGTTCAATAAATGTGGACTGAACAAATGAGGGAGTAAAAGGATGAATGAGTGGGCTGATTGGTGGCTCCAGAGCTGTCTCCTGTTCCCTGCCCTGTCTGGTGTTGCTGGGAGCTACATTTCCCAGGCTCCCTTACCTTCTGGCTTCTAGATTGGTTCAGCCAATCAAAGGAGGCACTGAAAGAAGGTGGATTGTGGGAGGAGGGGAAAAGCCAGGATATTTCTTCCCTCTGTCTGTTTCAGG
Organism: Cheracebus regulus; assembly: GCA_963574635.1. NCBI lineage: Eukaryota > Metazoa > Chordata > Mammalia > Primates > Pitheciidae > Cheracebus > Cheracebus regulus. Next base: position 143,825 of record CAUYQU010090974.1, read on the forward strand.
CCATGTCCCTGCAGTATCTGTGTCTTCTCTGGCTTCTACCGATCAACCCTGTCCTGCATCGCCCAGCTCCCTGTGTGGGGCCCGCTGTGGCTCCAGGTTCTGTCTGGCAGCCTCAGCATAGTCAGAGGCTCCTAGAGACATTGCCTCCTTCTAGCCCCAGGAAGGATACAGCTTTCTCCTGTTGCTAATCAGGGTTGCTCTACCTCTTCTGTTACCTGTACAACCCAATCCCTTGTTTAAATTCCTTTGCTTGAAAGGCCTAGGGTGGTTTCTATTTTCCCAGTGGAGTCAGTGGAATGAAGAGTGAACGCATTGCTTGTTCCCTTCAGAAAGGAGGTGTATATGAGCAGCCAGGCCTGAGTGGGTTTGATCTGCCTGGGCCTGCAAATCTTACAGATATGGCAGCCTTGCCCTGGACAGGTTGCCCCATCCCACTGCCAGGGCACATGCCTCTGCATGTGAGTGCTACTCTAACCCTGTGGACATTGCCCGCCTGTGCCAGTCGTGCTCATTTCCTCTGAGCTTGGCACTACTGCGTGATGCAAAAATATAAGATGTGGCTCACCTCAAGCCCATTAGGATGGCTACTAGCAAAAACCCCCAAAATGACAAGTGTTGGTGAGGATGTGGAGAACTTGGAACCCCTATGCCCTGTTGGTGGGAATGTGAAATGGTGCAGCTGCTGTGGAGAACAGTATGGCAGCTCCTCAAAAAATTAAACATAGAATTACCATGTGACCCAGCAATTTCACTTCTGGGCATATGCCCAGAAGAACTGAAAGCAGGGTCTTGAAGAGATATTTGTATACCCATGTTCATAGCAGCATTATTCACAATAGCTAAAACACAGAAGCAACCCAGATATCCATCAACAGATGAATGGATAAGCAAAATGTGGTCCCTCTATGCAATAGAATAGTCAGCCTTAAAAAGGAAGAAAATTCTGACTCACTACAACATGAATGAATCTTAGGACAGTATACCACGCAAAATCAGCCAGTCACAAAAGGACAAAAACGGTATGATTCCACTTACATGAGGCACCTAGAGTAGTGAAAATCATAGAGACAGGAGGTAGAATGGCGGTTGCCAGGAGCTGGGAGGAGAAGGGATGGGGAATGATTGTTGAATGGGTACAGAATTTCAGTTTTACAAGATGAAAAGTGTGATGGAGCTGGAGAGCGCTGATGGTTGCACATTATGTATTTAGTACACCTAACAATGGCTAAGATGGTAAATTTTGTGTTATGCATATTTTTGTGTTATATTTTATATACCACAATTTTTTAAAAGTGAAAAGAAAGAGCATAAGACATGACACAAAGGCACAGCAAGGGGCAAGGAGGAAAAGACCATCTACTGCCTGTCAGACCCTGTTCAGGCCTTTTAGCCTTTATCTCCACAAACGGCCACAATGACCCTGTTGGGCAGATCATCTGATCTTCATTTTATAGAGGCAGAGACTGAGACTCTAAGAGCTTAAATGCCCTCTTTCTTCTCTCACAGCCAAATGGCCACCGAGTTCTGCCCATTCCACGTCATGCTTGTGCCTCTCCTTGCCTGCCTGCCGTCCTCACTGCTCTGCCCACTGGAAGCACCGGAGTCCCTTGACACCCTCTGGACTGCTGTGCCTGTCCGCAAGCTCACCTTCTCTTGACCAACCCTCCACACTCGTGGCAGGGCCATTTTGTAAAACAAACAATATGTACTTGATTGCTCAGCACCCTTCAGTAACCCCTGTTGCTTAAGGAATAAGGTCCAATTGCCCTGGCATGGCAGTCAAGGGCCCCTGGGATCTGGGCTCAGCACCATCTCCAGGTGTGTCTCTTTGTCTCCCTCCACCTCACCTCCCCACCCCCATAATTCAGCCCCAGGAAGCCACCTGATCTCTCCATGCACCCACATGCTAGAGGTATGTGTCCTAGCTTTGTGATGGGGCGTCCTGTCCAAGGCGACGCTGCCACATCTGTAAGATTTCCAGGCCCAGGCAGATGACACCCTCTCAGACCTGGCTGCTCATACAGTCTTCTTTCCTTCTCTTTTGTTTTCTCCTGAGATGAGGGCTCACTCTGTCATCCAGGCTAGAGTGCAGTGGTGCAATCATGGCTCACCGCAACCTTGACCTCCTAGGCTCAAGCAACCCTCCCACGTCAGCCTCCCGAGTAGCTGGGACTACAGGCACATGACACTATGCCTGGATTTTTTTTTTAAAGTCTTTGTAGAGATGGGGTCTTGCTACGTTTCCCAGGTTGGTCTCAAACTCCTGGCCTCAAGCTATCCTCCCGCCTCAGCGTCCCAAAGTGCTGAGATTACAGGTGTGAGCCACCGTGCCCAGCTCAGCCTTTTTTCTGTGGGGAACAATCAGTATATCCGCTCATTCATTCCACTGAGTCACATCCCCTCGCCTTTGCAGGGGCTGGCTTCTCAGCCCCAAGGGCCCATCATCCCCATCTCCCTGGGAAGCTGCTGTCCTTTCTTCAAGAACTGGCCTCAGTATCTTTCTCCCAGGATGCCTTGTACAGCTCCCTGGATGGAGGCTGTCTTCTCATTCCTGCTGTATTCATTACACCATGTTGCAACCATATGTTTATATATTGATTTTCTTGCCTGGACAGCAAGTTCCGTGAGGGCAGGAGCTATGTTTTATTCAGTCATTCATTAAAAAATATTTATTGAGCACTAAATTTATGCCAAGTACTGTGCCATACCCTGAGATACTTGGCTCATGTCATGGAATATATGTTCTAGTATGGAATGATCACACCAAAAATAGATATACTCTAGGTTATGAAGGAAGGGTAAAAGGTGTGCCATCCCTGATGTCTGGCACTGCTAGGAATGCAATGCATGCTACTTTTCAGCCTCTGCCCCATCCCCGGGCACCAGTAGCCCAGTATAGTTATAGTGCTGCTCCCCCACCGGCCCGTGAGAGAGACTTTGTCTCTTCGGCTTGTGTCCCCAGAAGGTGGCCCATAGTAGGTGTATGATAAATGTAGGTTGAGATAAAGATGGAATCGCACCCTTGTGTGTGAGTCGGGATGGGCCTTGCTATCAGAAGGAGCCCAGGCTGCCAGACAGTGGGGTGAGGGCTTTGGACTGGACTGCCCTTCCTCTCTCTCTACACTCCCTCCCCACTGCTATGGAAAACAGGAAAACAGGAGTTCTTTCAACTCTGTTACTTTCTAGTTGTGTGATGAACTTAGGTGAGTCATGTAGCATCTCTGAGCCTCAGTTTCCTCATTTGTAAAATGGAGGTAATAGTAGTATTATGTTGGTGCAAAAGTGATTGCGGGTTTTGCAATTAAAAGTGATACAATGTCATAAATTTGCTATGAGGAGGTTTAAGCTAATATACAGAAAGGATTAATGCAATGCCTGGCACAGAGTACCTGCTCTGTAAATACGAGCTATTGCTATTATTTTACTGCGGGTTCCCAATGAGCACCTCACTGTCATGCATATGTATCTCCTCAGATTCCACACCCGACCCAGCTCCCTCTGGATGGGCACACCACCAGAGTCCCGTCTTTTCCTGTTGCTCAGAAGTTGTGGGTAACTGGGGCTTAATTAAGCACGCTTGGCTGGGGTGTGATTAGCGGCTGCTGTATGAGTCAGCAGAGAGGGCCAGGGTGGGAAGAGGGTTGAGGGGGCTGGAGAGAAAACGGAGCAGGAGGAAGGCTTCTGGTGCCCAGGGTTGTATTTCCAGGCTGCATAAACCCACTCTGTTCAACAATCGAGGGGGACAGGGTGAACAATCCCTCAGTCTCTCGAGTTCCTCTAATAGCTCTCACCAGACACCCCACGTTCACACTGAGAGCTGCAGCTGTGTCATTGTACGACCTGTTCATTCATTCCTTTGGCACATATTGCTTGCTTGCTATTGCTAGACATGTTGGAGGTGCTGGAAACCATGCAGTGGACAAATGGACACAGGTCATTGCCCTCGTGTAACATACAGACTCGGGGAGGGCACAGATAAGTACACAGAGATCGCAACATCCTTTGACCCATGCCACCATGCGTTGGAAGGAGCACACGGAAAACCCCCAAAAAGCCTGCCTTTCTTTCCTCTGGTGCCTTGTCTTGCATAGCCTCCCACTATGTGTTTGAAGTGACATGATTTGCTTACCCATCTCCCCCACCAAACTGCAGGCAACTTGAGGGCAAGGAGCATGTGATGTTTCCCTCCAGGTCTTGGCACAGTACTTGGGGCACCATAGCAAGCGCTCCAAATATTGGTTGGCTGATTGAATGAAGCCCAGCTCAGGAAGCAACCAGTTACATGATTTCCTAGAACAGAGGTTGGCAAACTGTAGCCTGAGGGCAAAATTCTGCCTGTAACCAGCTATTTTGTATAGCCCTTAAGCTAAGAATAGTTTCTACATTTTTAAAAGGTTGGATTGTTTTTAAAAAAAAAAAAATCAAAGAATAATATGCTGTAGAGACATATATGCAGCCCACAAAACCTAAAATATTTACTCACTGGCCTTTTACAGAAAAAGTTTGCCCACCCTGCTCTAGAAGCTTGTCTGCACCTCGTTCAGTTTCTTCATCTGTGAAACAAGAGGCCTGAGTTAGATGCCAGAAAGGGGAGAAGCGCTGGAAGTCTGCAGCTCACAGTTCCCATCTTTGTCCTTGAGAGTCCTTGTTGCACTCATCCCCATATTGTGGGCATCTTCCCCAGCTCCCCACGCACAGCAGGTGCTCAGATGCCTGATGGCAATATGGGGGTGTGGCCGCCCTCCCTCCCTAGATCTCCCAGGAGGGGCAGAATCACAGGGCTCAGACACAGACAGAATGGAGCCCATGCTGGTCTCTGGAAGCCTCACCGCTTCCCAGTCCAGATCCTCTCTATTTAGCACGTGAAACATCTGCAGGGCTCCGTGAGGAACCTCAGGGGCATAAGCGATGCATATGGAGTTACGGTGGCTCGAGAGGGGCTCAGAGCCTGCCTCTGTTGCCACACAGCTGTGTGAGCTTAGGCAAGTTATTTAGCTCTCTGAGTCCCCCATTTCCTCAACTGAAAAATGGGGATCATAATTCACCACCTACCTTCTAGGGTTGCAGTGAGAATTAAGGAAGGCAATTAAACAGGCAGGTGCCTTGTGATTCTACAGGGCATCCAAATGCTCGTAAGTATTGCTACTGTTATCACAGGACATTGTGGGGACTCAGCTTTGTTACTTGGTTCCACTTGATACAATGGAACACATCAGGTTCTGGTAAGAAGGATGGTTTTATTCTTGAAGGTCAAGGTGGATTCTAAAGCTGTTCATCAGAAAGGCCCAGGGTGAGTCGGCTCAGGGGTGGGGTGTTTGTGGCCCTGGGGTACCCCCTGCCTGATCTCTGCCTGCTCCTTCAGTTGTGAAGGCTGAGAAACACTAGGGGAAGAGACTCGCCCAAAGTCTTGAGCCCCTGCAGACCTCAAGGTCGGGAATGGGGCCAGACCCACACAGAAGTCTCAGCAAGGCCCCAAACCGCCTCTGTCTGCTGGGAGGGGGAGTTTGGTACTGCTGCCTAGCCCAGTTGCCCCCAGCCACCACTCCCTGGTGGCTCATACTGTCACAGGCTCCAGCTTCATCCCTCCACAACCCAGACTAATCTCTGTTTAGTATTTTCTTTTCTTCTTTTCTTTCTTTCTCTTTTTTCCTTTTCTTTCGTTCTTTCTTCTTTTCTTTCTTTCTTTCATCTTCTTTCTTTCTTTTTTTTCTGACAGAGTCTTGCTCTGTCCCCCAAGCTGGAGTGCAGTGGCACAATCTTGTCACTGCAACCTCTGCCTCGGGTTCAAGGGATCTTCCCGCCTCAGTCTCCCAAGTAGCTGGGATTACAGTCACGCACCACCATGCCTGGCTAATTGTTTTGTGTTTTCAGTGGAGACGGGTTTCACCATGTTGGCCAGGCTGGTCTCAAACTCCTAACCTCGTGATTTACCCACCTCGGCCTCTCAAAGTGCTAGGATTACAGGTGTTGGCCACCGCGCCCAGCCAGCATTTCCTTTTCAATGAGCTCTCCTGTATATCATCCCCTTTGTTTTCCACAAACACCCTACGTGGTAGGAATATTGTTTTCTCTATTTTTATAGATGAAGATACTGAGGTTCAGGAAGGTTAGGTGATTTACCCCAAGGGAGTGTCCTAGCTGGGATGAGACCAGGCTCCTTACTCCCAGGGCTTTTTTATGGCACCAAACTGTCTTTATTCACCTGCCTCGGTTGTCTCTGCCCTGAAATCCGCCTTCTTGTCCCACCTGCACTCCTGAGCTGCCCTTCCCTTTGCCCCAGCTGACTCACAGGCCTGGGAGAATTCCCTTCTCCTACCCACCTGTGGGGGTGTAAGTGCATGCCAGCTCCTGCAATGTAAACCCCCTGGACCACAGCGGGGCTTCAAGGCCATCCCTTGCTGGGCCATGACCTCCAGGATCCTGGGGTAGAGGAGGCTGGGAAGGTGTCTGCCAAGGGCACCAGGGAGATGTCAGACTCAGTTACCATGATGTGGACTATTCACGCTGCCTCAAGGGCTTGGGTGTCACACTTCATTAAGTGGGCACTCAGGGCTTACTCCCTCTAGCTAAGAGATCCAGCCCCACTGTCCCTTCCCCATGCTTGAGACCACTCCGAAGCATTCCTGACCCCTCGGGGTACAGTCAGGGCCTCCTGGGTGCCTAGCCTTTGGGAGGTGCCACTCCAAAGGGACTGAGTGTTCAATGTGGGGGTTGGGTGCAGGAGTCTTTTCCCTCAACAGTTTCATCTGGCCTCCCCAGGGGACCAGGCTCCTATTTCATTGGTTGGTCGGGAAGAGTTCAAGGTGTGAGAACCCCTGTCCATGGCTCAGCTCAAAGGTAGTGCTCAGCAGAAGCCTGGATGCAAGGATGGGCTGCAGTGGGGAGAACCTCTGGCCTTGCTTCTGAAAGGAGACCCTCCTAGACTGTAGGGAGACCCGGCAGCCCGTTCCTACCTCGGTGGGCCCCGCTCCACCTTGCTCACCTCCTGTTTTGTCTCTGCAGCTCTTCCCATTTCCCCATACACAGCATTAAGTAGAGGTTGGAGGGGTGGGCGGCAAAGGGAGAGCAGAAAGGACCCATGTTCATACCTGTGAGGGAAGGCTTTTTGGGGGACTCTGTGGGGTGCCCAGCATGCAGAATGAAGTGTTGGGGCAGAAAGCGTGAGCCAGGCACAAGCTGAATCCCAGAGCCCAGCACCCTCCCTTCCAGCTCCTTTGCTCCCGACCTCACAGTTGCCCACCAGGACACAGGTCTCCTCAGTGCTCCCACCTCCCACCTTACACCCTGGCCCCCCTTTCATCCACCAGGCTGCCAACACCCTAGAATGCTGTCCAGGTCTCCTCCTCACTCCAGACCCTTCACTGGCTCCCCATTGCTGACAGGAGGGCGTCTGCACATTTGAGCACTCTTGGCCTGTCTGGCATCATGTTCCAGCCCATGTGTTCCTCTGCAGCTCGCCTCTCCCTGCTCCCCATACAGAGGGCTGTTCTCTGGTCGGGAACCTGTGCTGCTGATGTGCCATGCTCCCTTGGTTCTTGAGACCTTGGCGTGTACTGATCCCTCTGCTGGGATTGGCTGTAGCCCTTAGCCACCGAGAAAGATTCTGCACATTCTTTGCATCTCTGAGATCTACCTCCATGAGAAGTCTCTCAGGCTTCTGCTCCACTGAGCTGGCCACACAGTTGGGCACCTCTCTTTGTATTAACAATTAACTGATTATGGTTTGGCTTTTTTGTTGATGTTCCTCTCTGACCCTTGATAGTGAGCCACTGAGAGGGGAGGCCATGTCCCACACTTGGCCTGTCCTGTGGATATTTAAATATTTGAAAAATACATTTTTAAAATTAATATTTTTTCTTTCTTTCTTTTCTTTTTTCTTTTTTTCTTTTTCTTTTTCTTTTTTTTGTAGAAACAAGGTCTTGCTGTGTTTCCCAGGCAAGTCTTAAACTCCTGGCCTCAAGCAATCCTCCTTCCTCAGCCACTGTGTGAGCCACCACACCTGGCTAGAAAATGTTTGAATTGACAAGCTCATTAATGACTTAAGTCACTGGAGAGGTACTTGAGCTCTTTCTATCCCCCTGCTCCTTCCCCAGTGTCCCTGACACCTCCCCACAGGATGTGGGAGACAGGTCTCACAGCCCACAGTCCAGGCTGCCCTTAAAAGAGCTTGGAAACCAGATCCGGTGCCCAGAAAAAAAGAGTATCTCCAAAGTGCTACTAGTCCTGCCCTTAGTCCTGCCCCCATCTTTCTCTGATATCCCTGTGGACAGCATGCTATCCAAATTTCTGGCATTTAAGCTGAATGCAGCCTCAGAGCCAGCTCACTAAGCCCTAGTCTGAGGAGCTGCATTCTCTGTGACATCATTCTCCTCGACTGGCTCCAAACTAGGTCAGGGCCTGCTGGCAGGAGCCGGCCAGAGCTGACTGCCCAGCAGCCTGCCACGCAGTTGCAGCTTCTGGGTAGATAGAGCAGCAGGGCTGCTGAAGTTACAGAGAGTAACTGGGGGTGGGGCAGGACAGGAGAAGGTCTGACACTGAGGCCAGAGCAGGTGGAAATGTCTTCCTTACCTCCCTCGTTCCCATGAGTTAATTATTAATAGCTCATCAGCCATTTGTCCTTTCACCTGCTTAGCCCACAAACAGGTGTTGGATGCATGCCTTGTGCCAGGCAGTGTCCTAGGTGCTGGGGTAGGAAGAAGAGATCTTTGTCCAGAGAGGGAGGCAGACATGACCAACCACTGGTGGATCAGCCAGAGGGTTCTTCTGGGTATGTCCCAGATTCTCTGGGATGCCCGGAGAGGGAACAATGGAGAGAGTCTATGGAGGTCAGAAGGTACCCATATCCTGGGGGCCAGCTGCAAACAGATATGCAGGACTAGCCTCGAAGCCCCCTTTTTCCACCACACCCCACTCACCAGTGTGTGCTCTAGACTCTATCTCAAAACCAGATTTCAGAGGCCTCCTCTCACCTCCACTGCTACCACTCTGGCCCCAGCCTCCTTCTCTTGCCTGGTGACTGCAGTAGCCTTTCCACGGAGCTTCCTGCTTCTACTCTTATGCGTTTGCAATCTATTCTCCATATGACAGAATGATCTGGTTTTAAATATGTATTTTATTTTTAGTAGGTAATACATACCCTTTATACAAAATGAAATGAGTTTTTTAAAAAACTCCAAATAATCAGGAACAGATCGTGTCACTCTTCTGTTTAGGATCCACCCAGTGGTTTCTCTGCTTAGAGTATAAACCAGATCTCCTGCCTGGTTTGCAAAGCCCTGCTAGCCTGGGTCCACCTGCCTTTCTGACCCCGCCTTGCACCACCTGCCCCTCCTTGGAAATGAACCTTTCTGTTCCTCAAACAGGCCAGTCTCCTTCTCACCTCCTATGGCCTTGCATGTGCTGTTCCCTCTGCCTGGAATGCTCTTCCCTCAGATCCCTCTTGGCTGTTACTTCTTGCAAATCAGAGCTCAGCTTCATGTCACTGCCTCAGCGAGGCTTTCCCTGATGAATAATCTAAAATGGTCACCAGACATTCTCTATCCTATCACTGCATTTATAAAAATAGCTTTATTTAGGTATAATTGACATACAGTAAATGGACATATAACACTCAGTTGGAGACATTTTGACATATGCATACACCTGTGACCATCACCACGATTAAGATAGTAAGCATAGCCATCACCCCTAAATGTTTCTTTATGCACCTTTGTAATTCCCTTCTCTCCACCCACTGCCCCCACAATCACTCATCTGCCTTCTATCACTATAGATCAGTTTGCATTTAATAGAATTTCACATAAATGGAATTGTACAAGATGTACTCTTTATTTTGGAGAGTCTGGCTTTTTTCACTCAGCACAGTAGAGGTTTATCCATGCTGCATGTATGGGTGGTTTCTTCCTTTATGTCTCTGAGTAGTACTTCATTATATGGACATATCACCATTTTCTTTATCCATTCTCTGGCTGATGGACATTTGGGCTGTTTCCAGATTTGGCTATTATATATAAAGCTGCATGAATCTTTGTGTACAAGTTGGTTCTCTGGTAAATACCCAGGAGTGGAAGAGCTGTATCATACTTAACTTTTTTTTTTTTTTTTTTGAGACAGGATCTCACTCTGTCTCCCAGGCTGGAGTGCAGTGGTGCCATCTCAGCTCATTGCAACCTCTGCCTCCCTGGTTCAAGCAATTCTCCTGCCTCAGTCTCCTGAGTAGCTGGGACTACAGGCATCTGCCACCGCATCTGGCTAATTTTTATGTTTTTGGTAGAGACAGGGTTTCACCATGTGGGCCAGCCTGGTCTCGAACTCCTGACCTCAAGTGATCTGCCTGCCTTGGCCTCCCAAAGTGCTGGGATTACAGGTGTGAGCCACTGCCCCCAGCCCATACTTAACTTTTTAAAGAAATGTGGCTGTTCTGTTTTCAAAAGTGGTTGTACTATTTTACATTCCCTCCAGCATCCTTGTATGTATGAGAATTCCCATTCCTCCACATCCTTGACAAAAATTGGCATGGTCAGTCTTTTTATCTTTAGCTATTCTAATAGCTATGAGGTGACTGCTCACTGTGGTTTTAATTTGCATTTTCCTAATTACTAATAATGTTAAAGATCTTTTCATTTGCTTCTTTGCCATTTGTATGTCTTCTTTAGTGAACTGTCTGTTTAAATATCTTTCCCGACTGTTTGAAATTGAGTTGTTTGATTTCTTACTATTGAGTTGCAGGACATAATTTTAATATTCAAGATACAAGTCCTTTATCAGATATGTGATTTGCAAATATTTTCTTCAGTCTCTGGTGTGTCTTTTCATTCTCTTAATAGTGTCTTTCAAAGAACTGAAGTTCTTAATTTTCTTGAAGTCTAATTTATCAATGTCTTCCTTTATAGATTGTGCTTTTGGTGTTATATCTGAAAAGTCTTTGCCTAACTCATGGTCATGAAGATTTTCTTCTAGAAATTATATAGTTTTAGGCTTTACGCTTACCTATATGATTCATTTTGAGTTAACTTTTGTATTTTACATTTATCTTACAAAACAATTTTGCATTTTGAGTGTATGGTATGCTGTATGGATAGTTCTTTTTTGCATATGATAACCAATTATTCCAGCACCATTTGTTGAAAGATTGTTCTTTCTCTACTACATTGCCTTTGTACCTTTGTAAAACAGCCATTGACCAGATATGTATGGGTCTATTTCTGGTCTTTCTATTCTGTTCCATGAATCTGTCTGTCTTTCTTGATTCCAATACCACAATACTGTAGTTATTTAGCTTTATAATAAGCCTAGAAGTCAGGCAGTATGAGTCCTCCAACTTTGTTCTTTTTCAAAGTTGTTTTGGTTCCTCTAGGTTTTTTGCATTTCCATATGATTTTTAGAATCAGCCTGTCAATTTCAATTAAAAATCCTGCTGGGATTTTTGTTGGGATTGTGTTGAATTTCTAGATCAATTTGGATAGCATTGATGATCTCACAATACTGAGTCTTTTGACCCATTAACACAGTATACTATCTCTGTTTTTATTTAAGTTTTTGTAAACTTCAGTAATATTTTCTAATTTTCAGTGCACCTATTTTGCACATCTTTGGTCAGATTTAGCCCTAAGTATTTCATGCTTTCTGATGCTATTGTAAAAGATATTTTTTAAAGTTTCAATTTTCAAGTGATTGGTGATGCAATACAATTGCTATGTGCATTACTGAGCATATATCCTGAAACCTTGCTAAACTTGCTTATTAGTTTTTGTAGATTCTATTGGATTTTCTTGTCTTTCTTTCTTTTTTTCTGTAGCTCCACTCCCACCCACTATTGGATTTTCTACACAAATGATCCTGCCAACTGTGAGTAAAGATAATTTTACTTCTTTCTTTCTAATTTACCTTTTATTTCTTTTTATTGCGTTATTGCACTGGCTAAAATCTCTAGTACCTTGTTCAATAGAAGTGGTGAGAGCAGATACCCTTGCCTTGTTCCTGATCTTAGGGGGAAAGCAGTCAGTCTTTCACCATTAGGTATGATGTTAACTGTATTTTAAAAAGGCATAAATGCATTTTATTGATTTGGGGAAATTTCTTTCTATTCCTAATTTGCTTAGAGTTCTTTCTTTAGATCAGAAATGGATGTTGGATTTTCTCAAGTGCTGTTCCTGAATCTATTGAGGTGATCATATGGTTTTTCTTTTGCAATCTATTAAAATGGCAAGTAATGTTATTGACTTTTTTTTTAAGAGATGTGTCTTGCTATATTGCCTAGGCTAGAGTGCAGTAGTTATTTGCAGGCACAACCATAGTGCACTGTAGCCCTAAACTCCTGCGCTCAAGTGATCCTCCTGTCTCAGCCTGCTGAGTGGCTGGGATTACAGGCATGTAACATCATACCCAGTTAAATGATTGATTTTTGAATATTAAATCAATTTTGCATTCCTAGGATATACCTCATTTGGTTATGATATGTAATCTTTTTATATATTGTTGAGTTGTATTTGATAAAAGTTGGTTTAGAATTTTTGCATCTATGTGTACAAGAGATATCAGTCCATCATCTTCTTCTAATCTTTGTCTGCTTTTGCGTCATAGTAATGCTGGTCTCGTAAAATGATACCATTTTAAGTAGTCCCTCCTCTTTAATTTTCTGGAAGAATTTGTATAGATTTGATATTATTTCTTCCTCAAATGTTTGTTAGATTTCACTAGTGAAACCATCTGGGTCTGGAGTTTTCTTCACAGGAAGATTTTAAACTACAATTTCAATTTGTTTAATAGATATAGGACAATTCAGCTTATTTTTTCTTCTTGAGTGAACTTTGTTAGTTTACCATCACACTATTTTAAATTATTTGCACAGCTCTTTGTATTATCTGACAAATTCTTGTTTTATTAATTAATTATTTTTATGTATTTCTCTCCTACAAGATTGAATTCCAGAAGGACAGATACTGTCAGGTTCATCTTTGCATCTAGCACAGAGTATGAGCTCAGTGCATAATTGTGGAGTGAATAGAAGCTATTTTAATATCTCTGAGAATACAGAAACATGGATGTTCTTAGGTTATGCCCGTGAAAGCTGAGGCTTAGAGAGAGAGGTTAAGCAAATTGCCCAGTACCAGATAACCTATGAAGTGGGTCAAATCCATGATCTTGCTCCTACATGCTTTTCCCTCTTGCTAAGTATTTACTTGGTAGCAAAGTATGAGAGTAATGGTTACGGAGAAACTAGACAGGGCTCTCAGGCTTTAGTGTGAGTGAGACTGACTTGGGGCATTTATTAAATGGGCCAGGAATCTGCATCTTTGACATGATCCCCAGGAGAGTTTGATCTATATCATCAAGAGACCACACTTTGGGAAGCTCTGACCTGGCCTGTTCAAAATTCAGGGGAAGGGAAAATGCTGCTCTGTCCAGAGAGGGAGGGGACATGGTATGGATGGGCCTAGGATCACTCTAGGTGGTGGCTGTGAATTCAGAACCCCAGCCTGAGGTGGGACATTTGCAGACATGTGCAAACAAGCCCCAAAGGCACTATATCAGCTGCAGGAAGTCCTTTTTCAGGGTCAGTGGCTTATGAACCACTTCCTTTTTCCTGAAACCCTGTTTCTCAAGTGGCCAGAGCTAAGGCCAGCGCAGTTTCTCTGCTTTTAATAAAAGGATAAACTGTAGGGGTCTTTCAAGCTGTTTTTAGTTAAGCTTCCAGAAACCTCACTGCCCCATCTAGTCCTATTCCTTACTTCTTATCTGGCTCCACGGTTAGGCAGGATCAGGATTGAGAGAAGGAAGGCAGGGAAACAGAGAAGTCCTGGGCTACTTACTAGGGAAAGGCATAATTAGCAGATGTCTCTCTCAGGGGCTTGGGGACAGCAGCCCTCTTGCCATATTCAGGGGAGGGGGAGTAGGTACATGAAGAGAACACAGGCCCTGAGAACTGTGCCATAGGTTTCCTCACCTCCAAAAGTTCACCCTGCTCACCTTCGGCCTGTGTGAATCAGTGAAGGAGTTTGGCTCCATGTAGGGGGAAGGGCGGGGGCTGGGGGAAGTGCTTGGATAAGGGGATAGATCACATGCTCCACCTGCACACCCTCATGTGCTCCACCTGCAGGGGGTTTCTTTTCTGAAAGCCTAACCAAAGAGAGCTTCCTGGAGCCTCAGTACAGGACATTCCAAAGCCTCTGCTGGTTTTCTGCCTTCCTGCCCTCCAGTGTCACATTGGCTAAGATTTCTGCTGCGATAGGGCAGAAGTGGCAGGCAGAGGCAGGGAAGGCTGGTGTCCCAAAGGGCAGGCAGAGAGGGAGGGCAGAAGGGGTACACAGGAGGAAGGGCAGAAGGCAGGCCTCTGAACTGGGTGCCAAGGTGCTCTGCTGTGGAAGGTAGGAGTGGGACACCCTCCTGGAGGCAGTTGACATAACGCCTGGCTTGGCTGTCAGTTGGCCTGGAAGCTAATAGAGTCATTTGCCTGCCATCACCACATTGGCTGGGAGAAGTGGAAGGGCACTTGTCCCCTGGGGTAGTCTCTGCCATCCTGAGTTGGCACTGGACTGGACAGATGTCATCGCCTTCATGTGGGAAAAGGCAGCCTGCCCTGGGTAGAGTAGCCGCTGTCTTTGTGGCCTAGTCTCAGTGATTAGGGTCAGAGGGAGGGGTCCTAGTCAGCTCCCAAACAGCAGGGAAGGCAGAGCTTGTATTTGGCCTCAGAGAGGGATCTGGGCAACATCCTATTGGAAGATGCTATTTGGGTGGTGTTTTCTTTGGTTAGATATTTGTGTTTATTTTCTATGCCTAAATAATGAATGACCGCAAACACGGCAGCTTAAAATGACATCCATTTCATCACCTCACAGCTTCTGTGGGTCAGAAGTCCAAGCTCAGGTCCGCAGGGTTCTTGCTCTGGTTCTCCTAAAGCTGCCGTCCAGGTGTTGGCGGGTCTGTACTCCTCTCTGGAGCTTGGGGTCCTCTTCCAAGCTCATGTGGTTGTTGGCAATATTCAGTTTCATGTGGTTGTAGGAATGAGGTCCCACTCTCTTGCTGGCTGTCATCTCATCTCTCTTGGCTTCTAGAAGCTTTCAGAGTTTCCCGCCATGTAGCTCTCACAGACTTTCTTGCCTGGCAGCTCACTTCTTTAAAGCCACCAGGAGACTCTCTCTCTCTCCATCCAAGAAGGGGCGGTTCAGCCTTTTAGAGCTTTCACCTGTTTAAGCCAGGCCCACTCAGGATAATCTTCCTTCTAAGTGATTCAAAATAAACTGGTGTGAGACCTTAATTACGTCACCCCGTAATATTCACGAGGCCCACCCACACCACAGAAAAAGGGATTGTGATAGAGCACCTACACAAGGAGGCAGGAATCCTGAAGCCATCTTAGAAGTCTGCCCATCACAATATTTAACTTCATTCGTTCATTTTGAGAGAGAAAAGGGGAGAGAGAAAATAGAGAGTATGAGATAGAGACAGAAAGGAAGAGAGAGAGGAAAGAGAGAGGGATAATGTTTGGATGTTTAAAGATGAAAGGGAGTGGTAGGTACTTGCACCTTGTTAGCAGAATAGAAAAGCTGAAGAGTCCACCTGCCATTCTGTGCTGTTCTGCTCTCCCCTTCCTTGCTTATAATGAAAACTGTTGATAATTCAGAATTTTTATTATAAACTGTTGCATGGATAGGAGCCAAAAAGAGCATTTGCTGTATGTGCTCATTTCTTACATGGAATTGGTGGGAACCAGCTCAACCAATGACTATGCTGTTGGCCATCTGCTGGGACATGCAAATAGCTTATAGAACCGGAGAATCACAGACTCTTAGAACCAGAAAGGGCTCTGGGGATCTTGTAATCCAACCCAGTCATTGCACAGATGATGGAATTGAGGCCCAGAGAAGAGATGTGAGTTGTGCAAGGTCACACAGCTAGCGGACAGCAAGTTTTACTGGGAACAAATCAATGCCTACTCATTCAGCAAGCAGGTCTTGGATGAGGATTAGGAGGGGGCACACGTGTCCTAGGCCAGCTCATATACTTTCCACTACACCAGTTTGCCTCATTACACAGTCTCTGCTTCTCTAATGGGACTAGCTTCACAGAACTCTTAATGTGTAAAATATTAATCAGCAGTTGCCTTCCTTGTCCTCTTGGCCATGGGGAGTGACAGAGGGGGCTGCAGCCTGAGCACAGATGGGGTGGCAGCAGGAGGGGGTTATGCAGCCTGTGGAATGGCAATGCTCGTGTGTGCATGTGTGTGTGTGTGTATCCAACTGAGATTAAGCCCTGAAAGCAAGACTCAACCTTGCCTCCTCCCCCATGCAATCACATCCTGTCTGTGACTGTGTCACCTCCATCCCTCCAGCAGCCTTTATCAGTATCACAGATGCTGATTCACAAGATGCAGGTTGCAATGGAAGGTGATTAATGATGGCAGCTATAGTCCCTCCTATTCCCCCAGCCTCCCTGACCTTGTCCTTTCCCTCCTCTTTCCACTTCCCCTGTCCCCACCATCCCCTAAGAACAGAGGCAAACATTCAAGACATGAGGGGAGTTGGGTGTTTCTGGAGTAGCTACTATGAGCCAGGCACTGTGCCAGGCTCTCTCATTTGCTCACAATGGACATAGAGAGATGCCGTGGGATGTCATTGGATGGGAGGAGGGCAGTGTTCTTCCCATGTCTCCATAGAGGGCAGTGCCAGGCCAATTTCCAGCAGACAGGTTTACCATTCTTTGGCACATGTTGCTCATGTTGGTTCTGATGTGTATGTTGTCAGCATGCCAGGCTTCAGGGTTATATATGGACTTGCCCTCTGAAGCCTGGCATGCTGACAACATGCACATTAGAACCACATGAACAGCATTTGCCAAAGGATGAGGCTGTCAGGAACCTTAGCAATCATTCACTTTACTAGCAGGGTGAGATGGAGACCCAGAGGAAACTTGACTTGCTCAAGGTCATGCAAAGCTGGCTTCTCCTGATTCACATTCTGGAGGCTGTTCTCATCCTGCTTTTATTTCTCCTGCTGTACTTTTACTCTGCTCTGGAAGCAGGAGAATGGTCACAGAGCATCTCAGAGCTGTGGGGATGATAAGGGCACAAGTCTTCAGTGAAGAAGATTTAAGCCGCAAGGACAGCCTCTCCCAATACCACCTCTGAGCAGCTTTGCCCAGTTTCCTCTCTAAGTGATGGGCCTTGTTGTCATCATGACTAGAATGGACTGCTAGCCTACTGACTGGGTCAGAGATGTGGCAGAGCCTCTGATGCCAAGGCGACCTCTATATGATAGACTGTTTCCTCTGTCCCTTTCGTTGTGTTCATGTGTGCCCATGTGTGTGGAGTGGGGTGGGCTGCAGAGTGTGTATGGCTGAAGTACTGGTATACATTCAGAACTTCAAGCCTAATTTCTGATTTGTAAGATATGACAGTGGGTTCTTCCCTCCCTCTTATATTTTTGGGACTTCCAAGGAATCATGTAAACGGGTGACAGACTCTAACTCAGGAGGACCCAGCGGTGCTTTTTTCTGCCTCTATTGGCTTCCTCTGGGTCAGGCTGGGAAGCTGGGGAAGAGGGCTGAGCCCAGCTTCTGTCATCCTGCCATCTGTTGCTTGGTCCTTCAGTGAGTTTGGTTGAGGGAGAAATTAGATCAGAGGAGATAGGTCTGGGAACCCAGGTCTGGCAGATGTGAGAATGTGGGCTAAGGTCCGTGGGCTCTGTTTTCTCGAGGCATATTGGATTGGGTAGCAGAGTCAAGCAGTATTTCTCTCCTATGGGGAAACTAGTCATCTCAGTGAATTCAGCACCCTGGACAGAGCATAGGAAGCCTGGGAGGCTCTTCATGCCCTTTGGTGCCCCCACCAGGCTGCAAGCCTGGTGGTCATGGGTGCCAAGGCCTAGAGTTCCCAGCCAACCTAGATGTGGGCCCCCAGACTACAGAGAGGATTGGGCTTTCAAGACTGGACTCTCAGACTTGACTGGCTAGGACTGGTCTGCAGGCAGGAGGGAGTACTGGGGGTTGGGCTGTTCCTTTGAGGAAGACTCACGGACATGAAGGCAGGGCTGAAGTGGCTGAACCTGGGTCTGGGAAGGTCAGTGCCAGGCAAAGAAGTCTTCTGCCTGTTTGACTATCCCACTGTGAGCTCCTTGAGGACAGGAACCCAGTAGATCTCACTGCTGTGCCCTGCACAACTAGCAGATGGTCTGACCGAAGATAGGTGCTCTTCAATGACTAATTAGTGACTGAATGTTGAGGAGACAGGCCACATAGAGTAAAGTTTGCATGGACCTGGATGGGAACAAGGCCAGGCCCTTTGATGGGCCCCCATTAGGAGATATTTCCCCATTCCTTTTCTCCTGTCCTCACCAGCAACCTCCTTTCCCACTCAGGCCAGTCTTCTCAGTGCACTTCACTCCCCCATTCCATGAATGGCCCCCTTTTGACATTTGTCCACCGCTGCCCTTGCCTTCAATGTTTTCCCCAAGGCCATTGCCCCACCCTTTCTTCATACTGCAGTGAGATGTCTCTCTCCTAAAAGCCTGGGAGCTGGCTCTCTGACCCCTTAGCATTAACAGGGATTTTGTCTTTGTTCCACATTGGGGATGCCATAGTTAAAATGGTTTTCTAAAAATTCAACAATATATTTTATTTAGCCCAATGTATCAAAATAGTGCCATTTCAATGTGTGTTCAATATCAAAAACTTATTAGTGAGCCAGTTGACATTATTCTTCTCAGAATCCATGGTGTATTTGGTTTCACTTCACAGTTCTCCAGGAGCCCGAGGTAGGGCAGACGGTGTGTTTAAATAGCTTTCGTCTCTGAGAACTTGCCATCTGAGTGCACAGCACACAAAGGGTCACTCCTGGCCTCATTTCTGGGTTTCAACAGGTTAGAAAGCCCCAAGAGCCAGAATCTTGAGTTCCTGCTTCGTCTTTGCTGTTCCTCACTCTATAGCCATCCGTTGGGGCTGGTCTTCATTGCTTCCATCACCTGCTCCTGTGAAGGGGGTAGGGGATCATTTCTGTTTCCTCTCTGTAGCACCAGAAGGCTCTAACCTGCTATCTCAGGATTCACATAAATAGAAGGTGCTATATTTTCTTTTGCATAAAAGATTTTAGCCTATATGACCCTACCTTCTACTTGCATCACCCTTCTCTCCTCCCATACCACTCCCCTCCACAAGTTGTCCTAGAATATCGAGAAGCTCTCATTCTAATTGGAGCCGTGCACCCACTGATGGAATAGGTGCCCTGAGTGGTACTGGGCTCTCCATTGCTGGAGGTGACCAAGGTGAATAGACTCTTGTAGCTGGCTAGACACAAAGGGGAATCCTGCATGGGTGAGAAGTTGAGCAGGAGAACTTAAGGAAGTCACTTCCCACCTTGAGATTCCATGATTCCATCAAGTACTTAGCATGGAGGTAGACAACGGGAGAGACTGGAGTCTCCCAGTCTCTAGCCTCAGAGTATATGCAGTTCAGTTGGGGAGATAAAGAAAATGCTTAAGAGATCCCCAGAAAAATTTGGGGCTGGCACAATTGCCCTAGGACACAAAGGAGAAACTGGACAGTGGGGTGAGGGCATGGGAACCCTGGAAATAGCACAGAGTAGAGGTGAAAATGGGTCAGACCCCTCCTTCCTCATGCAGAGTTGAATCTGGCCTCCCCAAACACTTCCTGATGCCTCAGCTGCTGCCTTGGGTCACCCAGAACAGAATCTGCATATTGTGTCTGCCCCTCTACTTCTCTGCTTCTTCCCTCTGTAGGGTGAAGACTCCCTGTTGCTTGCTAAGCTCTTCTTAGGAGGGTGGCAGCAGAGTGTGGGTTTAGGAGCATGTGTCCTGGAGCCACATCTCCCAGGTTTGAATTTTGACTGCACAACTTCCTAGCAGGATGACCTTGAACAAGTTACTTCAGCTTGCTGGGCTTCAGTCTCTCATCTCCTCAAGGGAGCTGATAATGGTGGCTGCCTCACAAGGATAGAGTGAGTTAGTAGTTGTGCTGGGGACTTGAAAGAGTGCTCAGGATACAGTGTCACATTTTGTAAAATTAAATACAGGACATGACTTTAGCCTCTTCCCCCAAAGGCTCTCATGGTTCTCCTGCGGAGGTGCCAGGGGTGTCGGTGCCCCCTTCACGACGGGAGAGCCGAGACTGAGCATAGAACTTCAGGGGCACGAGACCTTGATCTTGCTCCTTCTGGCCAAGACTCTGTCAGTGCAGCCTCACCAAATGTTCCCATGTTTAGATGTTAGTGGCCTCACCATGTTTTTATCGCATCTCAGGCTGGTTTTCAACCAAGCCCTGAGTCTATTTTTCACAAGCTGCAGAGAAACGGGCTCTACCCCATCCTGTACCTGTGCAGCCAAACTTTTTTTCCCTGCTTTATTTTGGCTTTTTAACTTTTAGGTTCAGGGGTTATAATAAAAGTGAAGTGTTTTTATATAGGTAAATTTGTGTCACAGAGGTTTGTTGTACAAATTATTTCATCTACCAGGTGCTAAGCCTGGTACCCAATAGTTTTTCTTTTCTGCTCCTCTCCCGCCTCGCATCCACCACCCTCAAGGAGGCCCCAGTGTGTGTTGTTCCCTTCTATGTGTCCATGAGTTCTCATCATTTAGCTCCCACTTACAAGTAAGAACATGCAGTATTTGGTTTTCTGTTCCCGTGTTAGTGTACTAAGGATAATGGCCTCCAGCTCCATCCATGTCCCTGCAAAAGACATTATCTCGTTCTTTTTCATGGTGCAGCTGAACTTTGATTGTAAGAATAGAGCTGTCCCTTTCCCACTCTCTGCTACTATGGGACACATGAACTGCCGCTCTGGCTTGTCAAGGTCTTTTTGGGGTCCAGGTCCTCCTGTTGGCCATATGGATGGGGTCTTTGTGCCCAGGAGCATCTGAGAGTCTACAGACAGTGGGCCACTGTGCTATCTGCTGTGCTCATTGTGGTCTTAGACAGGGAGAGGCCTCTGGGAGGGGGTGGTGCTGAGAGAACAGATCTGGTTTTTGCAGGTATTCTCTTTGGCACTCGTGGTCTGGAATCTTCCTTTGCCTTTACCAGAAAGCTTTACATCACTCACAGATCTTGTTCTAGTGAGGGACAGCACTTGGAATGTTCTTGTCCCCTTGAGGTCTTTCTGGCAGGTGATCACATGGCCTGCCTGCTTGCCACATTCCTTCTTCTCAGCTGTGGGGCCTCGATTCTGAGCTGATGCAAGTGTACCCTCTTCAGTACCAACCAGCTCCTCTCTTGATCCTCCACAGCCAGCAGCTTTTGGGGGGCTTTGAGCCCTTGGCAGAGATCTCCCCAGATTCAGAGGGCCATGACCAAGCTCATCACTGCTCAACAGGGCAGGCCAGGCATGGTCGGGGTAAAAAGCTCAGCTCTTCTCTTGCTGCTTCCAGGAGGTGGACATTGCTGGATCTCCCAGCCTGAGCAGCAGGGAGCATGCCCATTGTACACCTCCCTGCTCCTTCACCCCTCACTTAGCCCAGCTGCCTGCAGTGCTAGGTGTGCAACTCAGCCTTCAGCAGACTCTGGGGCCTGGGGCTGTCAGACAGCAGATTCTCATCCGCCTTCAGAGGTGTTGAGGAAACACAAGATGCACCACCCACCCACACCACAGTGACATATGTGGCTCTTTCACATGCCAGCCTTCGGGTGCTCTAGTCTGGACACCCTGGGTGTGGGTACCAATATAGTGACTTCCCTACCCTGCAGGGTAGACAGGCAGGGTGAACTGGAGTTTTTCTTCTGCCACTGGCTCCAGGATCACAGTCTCAACTTGACCTTGGCAGGGAAGGCAATAGCGGGCTTCTCATGCTCAACAGGGAGTCTTCCAGCTGCTGAACATCTGCAGGGCCCCCCAGATACAGAGCACATTTATGCAGGGCACGTCCTTAAGAAGACCCTGACTTGGCATCGTTGTGGCCCAGGGAGTGAGGCCAGGGGATGAAAGGAATGAGGTGCCCAGCTGGTGCCCAGGACAGATTCATGCCTCAATCTGTCTTGCTGCGGGAGTAGAAAGGTTCTGGGACAGGCAGGGACACATGCTTCCCAAGATAGCGCATCTGCCGCCTAAGCATCATTCTGAGGCAGGTTGACACAGATTTATGCTGGTGCACAAATTGAATAAACACCACCAGCCTCCTTGCTCCTGCAGGCAGCCTGTCTGGGAGGCTGAGGGCTCCACTGGGGTGACTTGGGACCCTGAGGCCTCCGTGGAAAGGGCACTTGAAGGACCCCGGTTCCAAGGGTAGGATCAAGAAAGCTGATGTGGTTCCTGCCTTCTGATGTCCTGTGCGTGCCTCTGAGCAGGCCGGCATAGGTCTGGCTGGGTCACCTGTGCCCCTCTCTGTCTGTTCCACTGTAGCTCCAGTGTTTATAAAATGAGGCTCAGCATTTACAGTCCTTTCCACCATGGTCACTCCAGTATCCTGAAGTGATCCCTACCCATTTTCTTGTCCTCTTCTCACCCCACAGCGGCCTCTCAGCTCCTGGATGGGCAGGGTAATGATGACAGAACCATCCCATCCATCCTCTGGAGAATGTCCAGGGCCTCTTGCTCTGGAAGGGGGCAGCGAAGGCAGACCCCCTTGCAGGCCCAAGCTCTGCCCATCACCGGTTGTTCTCTGTCGTGGGCTGGAGGGGAGGGGTTTGAGCAGGCCTCGGAAGTATCTGTCACCCTGCACTCAGCTTGCTGCTGGCGCAGAGAATCTGTCATGTCTGTGCTGCACTTCAGCCTTGTCATTTTACAGATAAAGTGATGGAGGCCAGAGAGGGAAAGTGACTTGCCTGAGGCCTCAGAGCTGTCACAGAGTGGCAGAAATGGCTCAAAACCCAAGCCTCCTGGGTCTCAGTGTGGTAAGCTTGCTGCTGTCCTGGGCCGCTGACAGTGTCTTCCTGCCCTGGGAGGGACACAGTTCTGGCAGAGGCTCGCAGGGAAGCTCTGCTTCCCACCAGAGCAGGGAAGTGGGGGTCTCGCTCTATCCAGCCCCCTCAGTACTTCATCCTGACAGCACTGGCCTGTTTTCGAAACCCCTGCCTCACCTGAGGCACCTGAGCTCTGGAACTGATCCTCTCAGAGAGGTCTGCGGGGAAAAGGTGGGTGTGCATTGCAAGGGGTGGGAATTCTGGCACTGTAAAGGGCAGGGGTGGAGGCAGTGCCAGGGCATCAGGGCTATGGAAGCCCAGTGTGCTCTGCAGAGGCTGCTCCCCCAATTCCCCTCCAGACTTCAGGGCCAAGAGCTTCAGATGCCACAGCTGCTGCCCTGCCGGGTGCCCCTCGCCTGCCACCACTGATTGCAGTGTGTGCCGTTCCATTTTTAACAGTCCTGCCCGGCCCTGGCTGCCTGAGCTGATCCAGAGGCGGGCCCTGCTCTTGATTGCGGCACTAAAAATACCGGCGAGGGCTCTGATGAGAGCAGGGGCTTGGTCTCCCCTTTGCCTGCACATCAACTCTTGGCTGCCTTTCTGCAAAGTGGCATGGGGGGACCCTGGAGGTAGGGGGTGGGGGCAAGGAAGCTCCATTACTCCCACGACCTTTGCAAGCATCTAGGTAAAAAGTAGAATGGCTATCCTGATATTTGGAGACGTGGCATCTGGGGCCTTTCTGAATGTTGGGATTCCCGGGTGTTTTGTGCTGGGTGGACACCGTCTTATGGTGTTTTGAGACTCCAAGTGTGTGGTTTCCTGCATCTGTGCTGGGAAGGGAAAGCTGGACACTTTTTAAGCCTTCCAAGCTTTTTTCTCTTCACTTTTCATTTCCAGTCAGTGGCCAAAACCTGGGGGTTCCACCTCCCCCATAATATCTCCCACACAGTGCCTCCTTTCCAATCCCTCTGCCTGAGCATTCCCCTCCCATTGTCCATACCTGTGCATGTCACCTGCTGCTATCAGGATGAATTTCTAAAGCTCAGCTCCCATCAGACACTGCTGCAGTCTAAAACCTAACTCCTTGGCCCAGCATGTAAGACCCTCTATGATCTGACCTTGACAGATTGCTCTAGTCTGAATTCTTTTCTTTTCTTTTTTTGAGACAGGATCTTGCTCTGTCACCCAGGCTGGAGTGGCATGATGTCAGTTCACTGCAACCTCCACCTCCTGAGTTCAAGTGATTCTCCTGTCTCAGCCTCCCGAGCAACTGGGATTACAGATGCCTGCCACAACAACTGGCTAATTTTTGTATTTTTAGTAGAGATGGGATTTCACCATGTTGACCAGGCTGGTCTCGAACTCCTGACCTCAGGTGATCTGTCCACCTTGGCCTCCCAAAATGCTGGGATTATAGGCGTGAGCCAGCTGGAAAGGGGATTTTCTGAGTCAAAGAACTAGAGCTACAATCCAGGCCTCCCAGGTCCTCGTCAAGTGGATCTCCTACTCCCACCTCCCACCTGCTACCTCCTTCATTCCCACATCTAGAGTGTCCTTCTCTCCCATTGAAATCCTGCCCGTTCTTCAAGTGCTCATCTGTCCCGTGACCTACTAAAGCCCCTTTCTATGTATCCTTTGGTAAAGCCTCTCTACTTCCCATCTCCCCTGCTGGACCATGAGCTCCCAAGGACAGGGACTGAGTTGGTTTCAAGTGTGCATCCAGTTCAGTGCCTCCATGTATGTTTCTGGAATGAATCAATGAATGGACCAAAAGTCTGTTCCACTGAACTTGCATTTAATGGTGGGTGTGGTTCCGCCTGTAGGAATTCACCCTGCTTTAAGACCAGATGATGCAATCGCAGGCAGTAAGAGCAGCGGATGCCTTCCGCTGGCTGTTAGCATCACTGCCCGGACACTGCAAACACCAGCCCATAGAGGGCTGCCCTTTCTGTTAATGTGTTGTCTTTCCTGCTCACCTCTGCCCCGGAGGGACGGGGAGGGTAATTATCTGCTGTGGTGTCAGAACTTTTATTTCTTGCTGCTGCTGGGCTTCAGCCACAGGGAGAGTAAGACGGAACAGAGATGCCGGAAGAAAACATCAGCACAACAGTTAAGTGCCACATTTTGTTTCTTTGGCTTCCCTGGGTGTAAAGAGTGTGTGTATGAATGTAGCACTTTTAGCAGAAGGTCCTCCCTGGCAGTGTTGAGAAGAGGCCATGGTTCCCGTGTCTCGTCTTCCTCCTTCAGGTCTTAGGCAGGGAGTACCTGGCAGCCTGGAGAGAGCAGCAGAAGCCTCTTAACCTTGCTGAAGGCCTGGGGGATTTATCAGAAGGATGCGGAGGTGCCCTGTGGGACCCACAGCCAGAAAAACATCCAGGTCTCAGGGGAGCTGAGAGGCTCCCAAACCCAGCGAGCTGCCTGCCCTCCTGTTTTTCCCCCTCCGAGGCCACATTGGGTCTCGTCCCTGCTGCTCCCTCTGCTCCATTTTCCTGCCGTGCTCTGCAGATCTGCTTTCTTTGCTTACTCATCAACACATGGTCCTAAAATAGCTGCCTGGGCCTCCCCTAGTCTGCCCTGGCTGCCTGACCTCAGCTTCAGGCCTAGCCACAGACTGACTCCCCATCCCTGAGCCCCTCAGTTCCAAGATCTTAAGACAGAGTATCTGATTGGCTGTTGGTCAACAAGAGGCTGTCTCCTTCTGGGGCAGGTGTTCATTGGTCCTGTTGTCTGAAGGCAGCATGCAGGCACAGGTGGCCCCGAGGCTGCATTCTCAGGATGGAGTTTGTTAGAAGGAGAGGCTGGGCAGGCAGGCCTCCCCTCTGCAGCCCTCGTGTTGCTCAGGCCCACTAGGATCCAGAGAAAGACAACGTCTTAGTCTCTTTTGTGCTGCTTTAAGAGAATATCTGAGACTGGGTAGTATGTAACGAACAGAAATGTGTTTCTCCCAGCTCTGGAGGCTGAGAAGTCCAGGACTGAGTGGCCGGCATTTGGCTAGGGCCTTCTTTCTGCATCATCCCCTGGCAGAAGGGCAAGAGAAGGAGCCAGTGCCAGAAGGCCCTGCTAGTAAGCCCTCCCATGAAGGTGGGGCCCTCATAGCCTAATGACCTGTTAAAGGCCCCAGCTATTAACACTGTTACACGGCAATTAAATCCCAACATGAGCTTTGGAGGGGACAAGCATTTAAACCACAGAAGGCAGTTTCCTTTTAAGACCCAAGAGTATTGGCAAGGGTACACCTGAACATGTTCTTGCAACTCATACCGGGGTAGACATGGAGCCCTCCTCCCCAAGCTGCAGGCAGGGTGGTCCCAGGACCCGGGAGTGTGCAGTAGCCCAATTCCTCCCCCACCCGCATGCTCAGGCTCGAGTGAAGGTAGCCTCCTGAGATACTTGACCCCTGACCCAGGGTAGCACAAGTAGGGTGATGATGAAGGGAGGAGTCGGGAACCATAGTTGGGGTGGAGAGCCTCCCAGGTGCTGTTGGGAGGGCCTCCAGCATGCTGGTTTTGACCTGCAGGCTGTCTCCTGGGTCTGTTCTGAGCACGCCCACCTGAAAGCATCCTTTTGTGGTGATTTAAAATATGTCCTCAAATTCTTCCATGTTCCCTTTAAAAGATGGAGGCAGTTCTCCACCCTTGAGTGTGGGCTGGACTTCGAGATTCAGTTTTCACAAATAGAATAACACAGAAGTTATGGCATGTGACTTCTGATACTAGGTCATAAAAAGTATTGTGGTTTTCTCCTGGCTCTGTGGGAAGCACCTGCCTGCCCTGTTATAAAGATGCTCATGCAACCTCCTTATAAAACCTCCCCTTGGTGGGAAACTGAGGGTCCTGCCCACTGCCATGCGAATGAGCTGCCTTAGAAGTGGGTCTTCCAGCCCCAGTTCTGCCTTCGGATGCCTGCAGCTCTGGCCAACTTCCTGACTGTGGCCACATGAGAGGACTTGAGCCAGAACCATCCCGCCAACATTCTCTCACAACTTGTGACTCACACAAACTGAGATGGTAAATATGTCTTTGTTTAAGCCAATACGTTTGGGGTAATTTGTTACACAGCAACAGATAATGAATGTATCCCAAACCTGTTTGTCTTCCTTGGGTATTTGGCAATTTGCAGGAAGGCGTTTAACTCACTTTCCATTTTCTGCTAGGGGAACACCAATGCCTGTTTTGACTAGGGCCCATCCACCATTCACCTGTTTTATAACGACCTCCCCCATGGGAGGCTGGGAGGGGTGCTGTGTTACCACCTCCCCCTCCAGCAGCTGTCACCCTCTTCCTCGCTGGCCCTGTAAGCAGGGGAAATTCTCTGTCCTAACCCTAATGCCAGCCACAGCCTCAGCCCTATCTCCTAGGCACGTGTGTTATCTGAAGGCCTTCAGCCGTGTTCACCCCAAACCCTTTTCTGTAGTTGAAAGAAAAGGGCCTCAGCTCTTAAAGCCTCTACAAAGCCTCAGAGGTTCCTTGGACTGCTGGGTTGCATGCTGAACCCGATGGATCCCAGCAGGCAGGGGTGTACATGTACTTCTATACAGATAGAAGTCAGAGGGCTATAGTTATGCTGCTCACGAGGTTCCATAGAAATTGCACAATTTCTTTTACCCTTTGGGTGTCTGTTATCTCATCTGTAAAATGGGACCGATAGTATTTGTCCTGTCTACTGACAAGATTGCTGTAGTATCCAAATGAGAAAATAAATGTAAAAGTGTTTCATAAACTATAAAACACTTGACAAATGTGAGGATCAAAAACAAACGATTACAGAATTGAAGGTCTATTCATCATTTGATCTCACATTTTGTGAATACTTGCTATGCACCAGGGCTCACATGCATTTCCTTATTTAATCCTGACAAGCTGTTGCTGACAAGGTGCTATTATTTCCATCTCCCACTTTCGGATTAGGAAACCAGGGCTCAGTGAGGTGAACTGACTTGCTTGAAGCCCATGCACCCATGGCCACCCTTCCTAACCTGGGCGGTGATGTTAATAACCACTCCTTGAAGAATTCAGAGAAATGACAAGGCCCATGAATAGCCCTGGGCCCTAGCCTGTGAGTTCCTCTTCCTGCCTGCTCCATCTGCCCGGCAGCCCCTCACCATCCTGAGCACTTCCTCGGAGGCAGGACCCAGCTGAACATGCTTTCTCTTGAGTGTGTCCTAGGGAACAGGAACAAGGGGTCTGCACGACAAGCAGAAAACCGGCTCCGATTCTCTCAGGAACCATAAACCCAGCCCCACGGGGAGGAGACAAGGTTTAGAACTACAGGAGGAGGCCAGGCACATGGCTTGTTCCTGTAATCCCAGCACTTTGGGAGGCTGAGGCAGGTGAATCACCTGAGGTCGAGACCAGCCTGACCAACATGATGAAACCCTGTCTCTGCTAAAAAATACAAAAAAAATCAGCTAGTTACGGTTGTGCAATCTGTAATCCCAGTCACTCGGGAAGCTGAGGCAGCCAAGATCACACCACTGCACTCCAGCCTGGGTGACAGAGCCAGACTACGTCCCCCCCAAAAAAAGGTAAAACAGTAAATCCTACAAGCCACTCTGTAATTAACACTGTGATGTGTGTTATAAGGGAAAAAGTGTAGGGAGCTTTGAGAAGGTGTGAGGAATATCACTTATAGACTGGGTGGGCGATGCTTAGGAAGCCCCCCAAAGAATGAATATTAAGATGACACCTGAAGAACAGAAGAGTGAGGAAAGCATTCCAGGGAGAGGAACCAGCATGGGCAGAGGTCCTGTGGTCAAAACGGTTGGCACTTAAAAGGAATAGCAAGAAAGAGTGTGACTGACAGAAAGGGAGGGAAGGTGGGGCTGAAAGGAGAGGAGGGGCCAGAGCATGCAGGGCCTTGAAGGTCAGGCCAGTGGCGCTCAGGATTTATTCTAAGGGCCAGGCTGGCAGTTTCATTTCTTATAACATTAGACATGTACTCACCATATCCAGCTATTCTACTCCAAAGTATTTACCCAAAAGAAATAAAAATCTACGTAAAAAAGACTTCTACACAAAGTTCATAGCAGCTTTATTCATAATGGGCTCCAAACTAGAAACAACTCAAACACCCACCAGCTGGTGACGGACAAAGAAACTGTGGCACACCCACACTGAGGAATGCTATAGACCAAGAGGAAAGGGCTCCCTTTCCACGCATGCGTCACTCATGCAGCAACATGCCGGACATCCAAAGATGTTGTGCCGAGTGAAAGAAGCCAGACACAAGAGGATACCTGCTGCACGATTCCTTTTATATGGAATTCTAAAAAGGGCAAACCTAATTTATAGGGATAGAAATCGGTGGCTTCTTGGGGTGGGGGGAGGGCAAGAATATAGGAGAACTCTCTAAGGTGATGGAAATATTATGATGGGCAGGTAGTTACACAGTTGTACATATTTGTCAGAATTCATTATCTATACACTTAAAATGGGTACACTTTTATAAAGGTAATTTTTGAAAAAAGTACTTTTTCTGTTCTGAAATGAAGAAAATTTCTATTACTCAAAGAGACATGTCATTTGAACACACATACACAAAATAAGACAAAAATGGGTTGTGATTAGATATATATGTTTTATTTTCTCCTTCCTTCCTTCTTCTTTCTTTCTTTCCTTTCTTTCTTTCCTTTCTTTCTTTCTTCTTTCATTTTCTTTCTCTTTCTTTCTTTCTCTTTCTTTCTTTCTTCTCCCTCTGGCCTCTGTATGGAGACAAAATTGGATGGGAACAGGTGTGAAAGTGGGAAATTATCGCACAACTTCAGGCAAGCCAGGATGTCAGTGTGGACTCTGGTGAAAGCGTGGATGGAGAAGGGAGACAGGAGGAACTGCTGGGACATGGAGCTTCCTTCCCTCTCGTCTAGGGACTATCCTTGGCCTTCAGCTGGGCTCAGGGTGGGAGACTGGTGCCAGGTGAGAGCAGGGGCTGCCAGGGAAAGACTTCATCCTCCCAGGCACACATCTGTGGGTAGACACACTCCCAAGCCTCTGCCCTTGCAGACCCCGAGCCCAGGTAGCCAGGCTGCAGGGGGCCTTGCCTTCCCTCCTGCTGCTACACTTGCTGGCTCCCTAGGCCAGGCACGCCTCAGGCTTTTGCAGTCTGGAGGACTTGGGTTTGAATCTGACCCCTTCCTTTGTCAGCTGTGTGACCTCAGTGGCAGTCCCTTGAGCCTCATTTTCCTCATCTGTAAAATGGCAATGACAGCCATGGTGCCTGCAGGGTGGCTATGTCAACTGGCACAGCCAAAGGGCAGAGGTAATTCATACCTTTCCACATGTCACAAATGCTCAGCTTGATAATTTGCATTTTGCATTCACTCTCACTTTCACGTACACTCCAAAATTAGCAGAAGCCGCAGTAGGAAAGGGTAATTCATTTCTCTACAGAATCAATCACTCGCCCAGAGCACTCTCTTCCTGTCCTGGGGTCCCCACATCTGCTCTAGCCCCACCTCCCTCTGGCAGAACTCTCCTGGGTCTGCCCAGGAGCCCAACTCACCTTGCTCAAGTGGCCATCCTTCATCCTGCGCTTGTACAGACAGGCAGGGCTGGAGGCGCAGAGCACAGCCCACCCACAGAGGGCCTGGCTCCCTCGTCAGCTCATCCTACAGGATTGCACCTGGTCCCCAGGAGCCAGGCCCATTCCCAGCCCTCCTGGGAGGCCAAGGTAATTGGCTCAATTAATCAGCTCAATTAGCACCTTCTGGGTGAGCAAGCAGCTCAAAGCCTGCCCAGCCTCAGTCAAGGGTGCCAGCCTGCCATCAGCTGCTGTGTATCGGGCCCAGTGCTGGGCATGACAGTAGGGGCAGAGGGCTCCCTGCCCCTCCCTAACCCCCACCAGCCACTGGGGTAGGGGTCAAGCTACCAAAAAGAGAGCACCTTCGGCCT
This sequence comes from Cheracebus regulus, assembly GCA_963574635.1. Lineage (NCBI taxonomy): Eukaryota > Metazoa > Chordata > Mammalia > Primates > Pitheciidae > Cheracebus > Cheracebus regulus. The sequence goes on from CAUYQU010090974.1 coordinate 174,550, forward strand.
CCGTCCTTGGAGAGGGCTCCCTACCACTGCTTGTCCTTGTCCCCACCACGCCCCTGCCAGTCCCTGCCAGCCCATTTGTCCTGCTTGGGTCCAGCGGCCTCCCGTGCTGAGTCCCCAGTCTCTGCTGGTATCTGCTCTGGGACACTCGTTCTGCATTCAGAGGTCAGCTGTGGTGGGAAATGTAAACCATGCTGAGCCCCCATTCTTTGCTGGCCTCTGCTCTGGGACCCTCATTCTGCATTCAGAGGTCAGCTGTGGTGGGAAAGGTAAAAAGCTCATCCCTGATTCCTATTCCCTGCCCCCTGCCAGATGGATTTACAGAACTTTTTCTACAGGCTTTATCTTGTTGGGTCTGCCCACAATTCTTTGAGGAAGGTGTTGTTGAGATCATCATTAAGTGTGGTTCTGGAAAGGGGAATGACCTATCTAAGGTCACACAACCAATCTAGCCTTGACAGAAGAAACAGTGGGCTCAGTTCTGTGCCCTCTGCCTCTAGGGGTGAGAGCTTCCTTTGGAGAACTCCCTACCCCTCACGCAGATATACCAGGGATCCCCAAGATCCCCTGCCCCCCACATCTCAAACCCATCACTGCCAGCCATGTTTCTGCCACAGGCCCAGCCCTCCTGTGCCTGGACATCACTCCTTCCAATCTCCCCACACCCCTTGCTGCCCTAGAAACAGAAGCCACAGTGTCTGGAATTGCAGCATAGGACAAGAAGTTCCCTGAGCTCTTGAGGGGTGGGGTGCAGGGAGTGTGTGCTGAGCGACTGTGAAGTGGCCAGGGTAGCCTGGAGGCCCTGAGACTGCAGTGGGGAGCTTGATTCTGGCTCTGCTGGGGCATCTGGGAGCCTGCATGGAGAGTGAGGCCACCTCCCATGAGGTCTCCAGAAGCGGGGGTTCTCCACGATGCCAAGCTCAGGGACAGTGGTGGAGGGGACCTGGGCCCCGAGGTGGCAAAGGAGGAGGGGAGGGCGGGGGCTCGGGAGAGGGGAAGAGGTGGGATAATGCTCCAGCTTTCACTCTTACTTCAAACTCCATTCCCTGGCATGTTGAACAATAGAACATGTTGAAAGACAGAACAGGGTTTTGACTAAAATCTTTGCAGTGGCTTTGAACAGGTGGCCCCCCAAAAGGTATACCCATATCCTAATCAAGGAACCTGTAAGTGATGTGGCCTTATTTGTAGAAAGGATCTTTGAGGACAGGATGAAGATAAGGATCTGGAGAGGAAATGAGCCTGTGTTACCCGGAGGACCCTAAATCCAATGACAAGTGTCCTTGTGAGAGACACTGAGGGGAGGCAGGTGGGCTGCGTGGAGACAGAGGCAGAGCTTGTGGTTCTGCAGCCTGCAAGCCCAGCAACGCCTCAGCCCCACCAACAGGAACAGAAGAGGAAGGAGTCTCCCTAGAGCCCTGGGAAGGGGTGCAGGTCTGCCGACACCCTGATTTTGGACTTCTGGCCCCCAGAACTGTGGAAAAATACATTTCTCTGGTTGTAAGGCACCCCATTTGTGGTCATTTGTTATGGCTCGGAAGCAGATGCAATCATCTTGGTTTAACAAAATAAGAGTTTCGATTCTATAAAAAAAGTTTAAAAGTCACCTGTTTGGTTCAAACTAAGAGCCAGAGGGGTGACTGGGTCACACAGGGAGGCAGTGGCAGAGGCGCAGAGGCAGGACCAGAGCCTAACACCAGGCTCCCTGGGGGTAAGTGGGGTGGGTCACAGACACGCCTGAGTTCTGATGCCCTCAGCAGCCCCTCAAGCAGTGGGCTGGGGGCTCAGATCGTTTCCTTCTGGGAGGGGGCATGGAGTTATTTTCCGGGGTCGCCTTGAAGAGTTTGGGTGGCCTGTTTGGGGTTCCTGACCCAACTTCGGCCGTAGCAAGGCCCTGCCCCACAACATGAGTGCCTCAGATGCCTCTCTGGGGGCCCCAACCTTTCTGAGGCAGATGGGGATGGGGCCAGGGAGAGGAAGACGCAGAGCCTTTCTGAAGCTGGTGACACGTGCCTGGCCTCTGAGGCCCTGCTGTGCTCTCAAGGTTTGCGGCCCCCCAGATTCTCATGGTGAAATCCTAAGTTTCCATGTGAGGCATCAGGAGGAATGCACCTCCTTGGGAGGTGACCAGATCATGAGGGTGGATCCCATGGATGGAATTAATGCCTTCGTAAAGGGACCCCAAAGGGATCCTTCCTCTTCTCTGCTGTGTGAGAATGCAGTGAAAAGATGGCTAGGAACCAAGGAATGCGCCCTTGCCAGACACTGAATCTGCTGCCGCCTGGGTCTCCGACTGTCCAGCCTGCAGGACGGTGAGAAGTCCGTTCCTGAAGTTTAAAAGCCACCTGGTTTGTGGTATTTTTGTCCTAGCAGCCTAAATAGACTTGGACAGAGCTTTTCCATTTCTGGGTGCCTTCTCAGGGCACCTGCCTCAGGGTCTGTGTTCTCCGAGTCCCCTGCCACCTCCCAGCATAAGTACCTTACCCATCCTGGAGCCCCTGAGAAAGGGCATCTGCTGCCCGGGCTTCCCTGCCTCCTTTAGCCCCTGGTAATGGCTCCTGTGAGGGGTGAGCTGGGGGCCCAGTTACGAGCTGGGGTGGTTCTGGGGAGGGAGGAAAAGGAACCCACCCCTACTGTGCCTCTTGTGGGGAGGTGCCTATGTGGTGTTGCTGTATATCCCCATTCACTCTAGCTTCTCCCAGGGCATCTTTCCTAAACAGGCAGTCTTCTGGATTGGGAAAATCCAGGGTTGCCCAAGCAGTGAGTGAGGCAGTGGCTGTGTGCCCTGAGCTGGAGTCAGGCGGGCAACCAGCTCTGGGTAGTGGTCAGAGCCCTGGGCCGGGAGCCAGGGGTTCTGCTCTCAGCCCGCTGGGTGACCTGGGACAAGACATTGTTCCTCTCTGGACTCAGTTTCCTCCTCTATCGAATGGGAAGGGGGATGGGACTGGGTGGCTTCTGGTTTCTGAGGTCCCTCTTGGCCCTGTGTTCCATGGCTTAGGCCAGGAAGAATGGAAAGTACTCCTGGGGCCAACCCACTTCTCACTCTCCCCATCCCCACAGCCTGGAGCCGGGCAGCTTTCCTGGGCTCCACGCTGGGCCTGGCTTGGGGAAGTTAAGCAGAAGCACCGGCCCACTGCTAATTGAGCTGACTTGGAGTGAAGACTGCATCCTGTCCTCTCTTAGGGAGTGTTATCCCTACAGCCCTGGATCCCACACATGCGACTCTCCCCACCCAGAGACTTACAACAATAACAATAGTAATAACCATGGAAGGCATGTCCGCATGTGCCAGTTTCTTCATAATCTAATTCTTATAATGATGCTCCGAGATTGTGGCATCTCCATTTCACAGGTAAGGAAACACTTGTAGACATTTGACATTTCACATCACAGCACACAGCAACTAGGGTGGGGCCAGGAGGAGGTGGGGGCATACTGGGGCTTGGAATGCCCCAGCCCTGGGGTAACCTGCCTGGGCCTCTGGTCAGCTCTGTGCATAGAGCACTCCCCACTGACCTCACTGGGTGGGCTGAAGATGGACACAGAGAGGAGGAGCCAGAGGCTCTGCCTGGGGCGAGGTGGCACAAAGGGCAGAGGAGACACACCTTTGCTGAATGTGGCAGTCGGTGGGCCTCCGAGGCTTTCAAGTCTGATGACTCGTGACTGGCTAGAGTGGTGACCCCTTGGCAAGGCCTCCTCTCCCCTCTGAGTGCAGCACAGACCCCAAGTCTGGCACCCTTGTCTCTGATTCCAGTTTCCCCATCCAAGAGGCCCAGCTGGCCTCTCAGCCTCCTCTCCTGAATCACTAATGTGAGTCTTGGAGGTGAGTCTTGGAGGTCTAGGCACACAGCTGGGGAGATGAGGTGGGCTGCCCGCTGTGCTGGCCTTGGTCCCGACTCTCCCCACTCCTTGGCCATGTCTCTTTTATCCAGAAGAGGGACCCTGGACCCCAGACTGCTGAGAGACCATGATCCCCAGATGCTGGCTGCCTGGGCAGAGTGGAATGAGGAGTTGGCAGGGCCCAGGAAAGGAGCAGGCAGCCCCTGCAGGACGAGAGCCAACATGGGCAGGGATGATGACATGGGTCCTGGGGACGAGATCCCTCGGGGTGCCCACAGAATAGTCCCATGTGTCCCTGCTCTCCCAGGTGTCTTCTGCACCTCAAACCGCCACTTCTTCCCAGATCTCAGAGATCTGCCGTGGCATCAGGAGAGCAGAGTGGTGAGGATTGCTTGGTTTCTTTTTCTTTTTCCCCTTTTCCTTGGGGGCTGGTTGGGTGAGTTGTTTCTCCTCTCCTCATGTCCGCAGGGCCCACGTGCCCTGGGCCTGTGGGATGTTGATAGCTCCTTTGGCTGCCGCCATGGCTAGGCTGAGCTCATGGCAGCACTGGGAGGGCCTGCAGGAAGACTCATTTCCTGACTGACTGACAAACAGGGGCGATACCATCTCTCTCATCCCTTCCCCGGGGAGCCTGCTTACAGAGGAGTTCAGCCTGAGCCGTCTCTCCCATCAAACACACCTCTCTGTCCCGTGGAGATAAACTCATCATGCTCGAAGGCAGGCAGGGAGGCCTGGGAGGGCTGTCGAGGCTGGCATGTAGGGGGCACTGCGGCTCACTGAAGCTGGAATATGAGGGCAGAGGCCCAGCACTGCGTGTACCTGCCTCTTGGCCTTGCTCTGGGTGTTTGGCGACTGGCAGGGTGGAGGTCTTGCGGGGAGTGCTTCTCTCCTCTCCTCTGTCCCTCATGAAGGGTGTGGGAGGATGGCTGATGAGGGGGCTCCTTGCCCATAATGCAGGAGTGGAGGGGGCAGGTAGGAAGAGGATGGGGTGAGCTGTCACCCCAGAAAGGGAGACAGATGCAGAAAGCAGCTCTGAGTCCATGGGGCAGGCCCCTCTGGTCCTCTTTGGATCCCTAGCTGAGGGTCCAGGACTGTCCCTGGGGAATTGGACTGAGAGGTGACCTTTCTGGGGCTCCACTTGCCTCAACTGAAACATGAACTTAAAATGTAGAACAGCAGCTTTGGGCTTTTGGGGATCATGGATCCTCTGGAGTCAGATAAAGGAACAGACCCCTTTCTGTCCAGAGGCTCGTGGTTCATGTGCAGACGTGGGCATGTGTGCACACAGACACTTTGGCCTCCTCCCTGTGGGTATTCACAGACCCCTGAAGGTCCGCCGCAGTCTCCAGCTCAGAACTCCTAGACTCCACAGCTTCCAGTCTCACCCCACATGTGTGCACTGTCTGTGCAGCAAGGCTGCCTAGGAGCCTGGGAGGCCTGGACTGGCTGGGAGTCTTAGGTTGGCCTGGCCCAGCCTTGCTTTTGCTGCGAGCATCTGTGTGTGCACAGACTGGGGTTGGCATGAGTCTGTGGGGCACTGACACTTGCCACCAGGGCTGTCCTCTTTCTACCCACAAATCCTTCCAGCCCCCTCACACTCATTCCTGGTGGCCACACTAAATGTCCCACAGGCAACAGGTGTGCATTTGGGAGGTTGAGGCAGCCGGGGGTCTGTTGGAGCTGTGCAGAAGGAGAGGCTCTCTGTGGGAGCTAGAGCGAGCTAGCTCTGGGGCTGTCACCATCCTGGGTGTGTTCCCGGCCCCGGCAAGACAGAGCTTGCCTGGGCTCCTCCCATCCTGCCCTGAATTAGATGACATTGCCGGAGAGACTGGACACTTTGAAAACGCTCCCGGCTTTCTGAGCTGAAATCTGTCCTCATCTACATCATCCCTCTAATCTTTTATGAAGGGACAGTAATGGAAACACTGTTAGAGAATGCCTGCTGGGTACCATGTTTTTGTTTAATTCTCGCAGTGACACTACATGGGAAGCCAACCAGGAGCCCAGGCACAGGGGCAGGGAGGGGCTTGCCTGACACAATTTGGGGCAAGAGTCAGACCTGGTCCATCTGATCACAACACCACTGTCCTTAGAGGTGCACTGTCCCAGGAGCTTCTGTGGGGACATCAGGGAATGACTGAGGCCACACTCGGTCACCCCACAAGCTAGTGCCTTCACACAGATGCTGACAGGACAGCAGAATGGTGGCATTGGACTGAAGCTGGAACCTGAGGACAGAGGCCCAGCACTGTGTGTGCATGCAGTGGCGGTGGGGGGGACATGCACACATGCACACACACACACTCAAGTGCATATATGCATCTATTCTTGTGTTTGCATATGTGTGTACTGTGTGTGGGCAAAACTCACTTGAAGACTCAAGAAAATGTTAATACCTGATTCTACAACCATATATGGTGCTGCAGCTGTGCCCCCTGAAGAGGAGGGAGAAAGGGCTGCCTGGACGAACTCTGGGGAGGCTTCTGGGAGGAGGTGGTGCTTAGGCAGGGTGCCAGGAATTGATGAGGATCAGGGCTGCAGCGAAAAGTCTTTTTGTGCACAACAGAAAGCGCATCCAGCATCACCCAGCTCAGGGCCCTTCTGGCTTTCTTTTCAAGCTTGAGATTTTTGTTTGGCTAATCCAGATCCTCCGCTTCCTGGGCCTTGTGTGTGTGCATATGCAGGCAGGAGCTGGGATGAGGACAGGCATGCTTCCAGGTTGGATGGAGATTCCTTCCTTGGGGTGCTGCAGTGGTTGAGGTTCCCTGCTGGGTCCTGTCCAGACCCTCCTGTCCTCTGACAGCCAGAGAATCTGCACATCCCTCTCTAGGGCAGGACAGGTGGGGCAGGAGGGATGCACCGAGCTCCAGGAGTGTAGGCTGCTGCCCCGATGCCTGCCCCACTCACTGCCTGGGCACCTTTGACCAGCTTCCTGCTGTGAGGACCCTGCTGCCGACTGTGTGTGAGTATGAGTATGAGAGAGAGAGAGAAAGAGAGAAATGGAAACAACTTGAGAGCACCTTGGTTTGTGGACCCTGGATGTGAGAAGTGGTTGACATGGAGGCTGGATGGTGCCACTCTGCCCTTTCCAGTCCTGTCTCTGGTCTGGACTGAGTGAGGACTATGTGTGGACCCCTCACTTGGTTGTACCTGTAGAGGCAGCCTGGGCCCAAGAAGGTAGCTCACGCAACCCCAGCCACCAAGCAGGAGGGCCCTTTAACCAGCCTCCCATGTCGCTGCTCCCCCTCCCATCCGGCTGATACTCCATAACCTCTGCGTGTATGCACAAGCAAACTAAGGGGCCAGGAGCTCTCCCATGGAGCTGAACTAAATCCCACATGCCACAGCCCACGAAGGCTTTTCCCTTGGAGCACCGAAGCCCCAGAACTAGGAGCAAGAGTTCGGGTCTCCTGTCAACCTCACCTCCTGTGGCTGTGCTGGAGGCTGGGCTGGGCCAGCTTCCCAGCTCAGTGGGTGGCTGAGAGTTACTCAGCCTCATCTCTGTGAGCAAACAACAGTGGCTCAGCAGGGAGGGCAGAGGGGGGCCAGCCCACCCCAGCTTGTGTTGTCAAATTTGTTTGTGTTTATTTTGGTTCCTCTGCATGACATGGAAACAAATGTGCTAGGTCCCCTTGCTCTGTGGCTCCTCAGTGGGTGGTGACAAGAGGGGCTCAGGCCTGCCCCTTCTTCCTGGAGAGATTCCTTCTCTTCTGTCCTGTTCCCAGTTCCCTAAGGAAAGGTTGGGGCTGGCTGGGCATGGTGGCTCACACCTGTAATCCCAGCACTTTGGGAGGCCGAGGCAGGTGGATCACCTGAGGTCAGGAGTTTGAGACTAGCCTGGTCAACATGGCGAAACCTCATCTCTACAAAATTACAAAAATTAGTTGGGCGTGGTGGTGCACACCTGTAATCTCAACTACTTGGGAGGCTGAGGTGGGGGAATTGCTTGAATCCAGGAGGTAGAGGTTGCCGTGAGCTAAGATCGTGCCACTGCACTCCAGCCTGGGTGACAGAGTGAGATTCCATCTCAAAAAAAAAAAAAAAAAAATTGGGGCTGCAGTGCAGGGATGGTGAGAAACCATGCAGATGGGGAGAGCAGAGGTAGAGAAGGTGTGCTGGCACCAGAGGCTGGGGTTTCTTGCTGGCTCCTTATGAGTTTGAATAACAGGGGCTGCCATTTAATAAGCACCTACTAAGTACTTCACATTCATTCACTGAGACAGACTTGCTATTACAAATACCTACTTTCAAGCTTGGTCATGAGGGTACAGCAGTAGCAAAAAAAGGCAAAAATCCTTACTCTCATCAAGTGTGTCTTCTGTTGACCCTATGACACAGATAGGGATTCTCTTCTCATTTAACAGATAAGGAAACTGAGGATCAGAAAGAATACATGCCTTGCGGGAAATCACTCACCATGGTCCTCTCTGGGTCTTGTACCTTCTTCAGCCTCAGTTTCCTCCCCCTGTAAAAATTAGGAGTCTAATGAGAGGCGCTCCAGGCTCTCTTCCACCTCTAATTGTCTATGCGGAGGGGCTGAAATTTGCAGGGAGCATTTTCTAGGGGTACAGATGTGTGCCAGTGCTTGAAGAAAGTAGAGGAAATGGCTTGGCAGGGGTTTGGAGTGGGCATTGAGCCTGGAACACTGATTAGTGGCTTGTGCTTTTGGGGGCTCGGCCTTATGGCTCTGAGAAAGTCCTCTCATCCTTGAATCAACAACAAAATTCTCCCAGAGAAGAGACTCTACCTTTGTTCTAGCCTCCTCCATTCTGGGTGTGCACCACATCACCACTTAGCTGTGAGAGCGCAGGCTCCTGATTCTTAGAGTCAGAGAGAGAAGCCATGGGAAGAATGTCTGCCTGGGCCATCTCTGCTTCTTACCCCGAGCCTCCAGCTCCAAATCCTACAGCTTCTTCTTTCTGAATGGGCCTGGTGTGGGGCAACTGGCAGTGAAGGGCCTTGCTTGGAACCCCCATGGGAATGGGTATGTTCTGCTACCAGGGCACTTCCAGCCCCCAGAGGCATGAAGGACATGCAGGGAGGTCTGCATCCACCAGGCCCACAGCTGAGCAGTTGCCTGGGGGCACAAGTGTTGGGGAGCTCATAGACATGATGTGGAGGCTGTGGGGAGCCATGAGGAGAGAGGCGTGGCTTTTCTACCTGAGGGACAAGAAGGCGGGACAATGAGTGGGGTGAGTGTGTGGGGTGGCAGGGAGCCTCAAAGGGAAGGGTCAGTGCTGCCCTGTTCCGGTGGCCCCGAGCTCAGCACAGAGCAGATGGTCTGAGCTCCATAGTTTCAGGGTCAGATTCGAGCAAGGGCTCCCTGGCAAGATTGCTCCTCGTGCTGAGCCGGATGGAGCTGTTTCTGGAAGGTCTTTAACACTGGCTAAGCCCTGAACACCGATGGCTGTGAAAGTGCAGCTCAGCTGGAGACAGAGGGCTGGATTTAGTGACCTTTGGTCTTTTCTGACCTCAGGTCCCAGGATTTTGCCTCAAAATACCATTGCCCACTTATCAAGAAGGACCAATCTTGGGCAGCTACTCCAGTGGTGATGGGGTTTGATGACATCTGACTCCTTCCTGTGCAGAGAGGGTCAGAGGGTCATTTCACCCATTCCTCTACCTCTGCTCCACTGTCCTCCAAAGCAGCCTAGAACTTGCCTTGCTAGAACACAGCTCCTCTCCTACCAGCTCTTCCATTGGGCAATTCTTCCTCGGGTCTCCCCTGCAGCCACACCGACCAGTTGGGAGTTCCCTGGTGAACCCAGCCCTCCCCGCCCTTGGGGGCCTCAGGAAATGTATTGCTTGTGGCAGCGTGTCAATGGGTTTGGAGTGGCGCGGCTGGGCAGGCCTGACAGCAGAAATTGGAAGCTGGCTGTTTGACAGGTATATTATTCTCGCTGCCCTTGATTTATTTACCAAACAGCATGCATAGCCCCAGAAAGCTCCCAGAAAGAAGGAGGGAGTGGGAGTGGAGGGGGCTCTGCAAGGGAGGTCAAGTGGCCTCCGTGCTCCAACACTGGCACTGTGTAGGAAAGAGGATCACGGAGCCGAGTGGGTGTGGGAGGCTGGGGACTCCAAGAGAACTCACCCCAAGTTCCTCTGTCTGGCTTAGAGCTGCCTGTGGGACTTTCCTTCCAGGTCCCAAAAAGAGGGTCTTCCCAAGGATCTTGGGTACAAGGTCAGGGGTTCTCAGTCAAAGTCAAGTGAGGGGCTGTGCCTCAGAGGCGGGTTAGGACAGGACCCAGTCATGCCTAGCGTACAGGGAAAGAGAGGGAGGTGCTGAGGAGGGCGCGGACCCCTCAGCAGGTGCCTGGGAAGAGCAGAGCAGCTGTGTGCGCTGTACAGGTGCAGGTGCCCGTGGGCACAGCCAAGGGGTGAGCCACATCTGAGCTTGAGCCCATGCTCTCGTTGCCAGGTAGGGCACACAGCAGAGAGCTGTGTACCTCAAGAGAATGGCTCTTTCCAGTTGGCACAAAGGCTCTGTGTGAGCCAGTGACCAGCCATGAGGATAAGCAGAATATTTGAAGCCGCACAGACAGGCATCCTGGTCCATCTTGGTTGATACAACCCATGGGATCTCAGAAAAGTCCCCCGGCTGCTCTGAGCTTTCCTTTCCTTGAAGTAAATGAAAATAATCAAAATGCCACTTCTCGGGACTATTGAGAGGAATAAATAAGATAATCTGCATAAGTGTGCTTTGTAAGCAGTAAAACATATAGCTTTTTAAAAGACATGTAAATGAGTATTGAGAAAAGGCAGAGTGAGCATTCCCTCGAACATTCAGTGCTGGATGGTGTGAGTCACTGGCCGTGGGGCTGGGAATATCTGAGTGTGCTTGGCAGGTCAGGTGGGGTGTATGTCGGAATGCAGGTGTGGGACTGTGTCTGCCTAGATGTGGATTTGCTCATCAGAAGAGTCCTGGGCTGCTTCAGGTGGATCTGAGAGTGGGCGACTGGTATCTGAGTGTGACCACACGCTGGTGTGCACGTGTGTGCCAGTGAGGGTGTGAGGATGGGCGCCTGACTTTGCAATGGGCATGGTGAGATTGTGATGGGGCATTAGGCAGGCACAGGCCCGTGGATGCAAGTGAGTTAGGGTGTTGGAGTCAGTGTGCAAGAGCATTTGCAGGGTCAGGCATGTGTTAGTGTGCACATATGTGGCATGCGCACATGGGCACACATGCACACACACATACCTCAGCACAATGAAAGCAGGCTTGGCAGTGTCAGCAGTATATCTCCTACCTCTGAACCCGATGCAAAATTCATGGAGCATCGGATTCTGGAAATGCAGAGAAGGAGGGGGAGGGAGGCCCCCACCCCGGAACAGTGAGTCACAGGACAGAGCAGGGCTGAATGTAAAATCCTTTCCTCCCCTGCTGAGCTCTGAGGCTCAGAGAGGCTGCCTGCCCATCTATCTGTTCCCAGCTTCTGGTCTGGGGCCTTCTTGAGGTGTCGTAATCATCCATATTCTGCAGCACACCAATGGGGGAAGTCCAGCTGGCCTTGGCCAGCCCAGAGGCTGGGGAGTGGAGGCAAGGGAGAGAGGGAAGAACTGGGGGACCCTTATGGTCCCAATTCACATGGGCCTCTGGGCCTCATCAGATGAGCAGGTGAGGGTACCAGGGCAGTGAGGCACCAAGACATTTCTAGAACAGTGAACCCCCGCATCTTCTGGGGATCACAGTGGTAGCTGGGGAGTTGAGTTGGGCAGTTTCCAAGGACCTCAGACAAACCTCTGTAGGCTCAGCGCCTTCCTCTCTGGGGTGGTCAGGCTGGAATGGAGACTTGGTGGAAGGTTCACCCATAACTGCCATTGGCCACTTTCCCACAATGGAGGCGGGACTCCTGGGCCTGGCAGGGCAGGAAGGACTTATGGCCCCACACTCAATCCTTGCTCTAATGCTGGCATCCAGTCTCTGGCCATGGATCTGGCTGGGTTGTGGGGTGGGGCTGGAAGGGCCCCAAGATGAGCCGTGTGTGCTGACCCCCTGGGAGGAGGGCACTGCAGAGGCTGGCAGGGGCATGCAGCACACCAGATGGGGAGGAGACAGAAGCCCAGAGGGGCCAGGGCCCTGTCACGTCCATTTATACTCCATGCGCTGGAACTTGGCCCTCTGGGGAAGAGGAATGTGATGCCGGAGAGGTTAGGGGACATCTGTCTCCCCAGTTCAGGCCAAGACACATTGCTCAAAGCCCCATGGCTCTGTTCCTCCTGGGTCTCCAGACCCAGCCATTCCCTGTGTCCTCTCCCTCTGCCTGGCTGCTTGGCCATAGAGGCCACCCTCAAGCTTCCTTTTGGGTTTGGACCGGGACAGTGCTGCGTTTGTGTCTCTCCCGCCTGTCTGAACCCGCCTGTCTTTCCCCACCTCTGTCACTGCCTTTCTGTTTCTCAGCCTTCATCCCTGCCTCTCTGTCCCTGTCCTCTTCCTCCCCTCTCCTTCCTCCTTCCCTCCCCTTTCCCTTCTCCCTCCTTTTCTAATCTTGTCTCTCTCTGAACCTGAAGTGCTTCGGCATTAAATCCCATTCCCCATCCTCTCTTTAGATCCTCTCTGTGCCTCGGAAGGATGGTAAATAAAGAGAGAGAGAGGCTTGGGAGCCAAGAGCCTTAAAGGCTCCTCTCCGCACTGCCTGCAGCCCTTGTCTCCTGATGGGGACATCACAGCCCTAGAGAAGAGGGGGCTCCTGGGGCTCATGCCATCGTGTGCACAGAGACATGTGTACATGCACACGTACACACATGCACACACACCATGCCTTCATGAGGAGGGGGAGGAGGCCTTCAAATGGGAAAGGAATCAAAGTGCTGTTGGTGCTTCATATACATCAGGCTCTAAGTAGGTGGAGGGGAAGCAGAGGAGGGAGGAGCTGGGGCAATGGGACACAGATGTGGCAGGAGGACTCAGCAGGGCGGGTGCCTCGAGAGATCAGCCCCCAGGCTCCTGATCCTGAGGCTGCCAGCTTGAGATGGAGGGGTTGGGACCGGCCAGGCTGACCTAAGCACTGCCCACCCCAGCCCCCACATTCCTTGGCTGAGAGCTCAGAACCGTTCATTCAGAGTGGGACCTGCCTTCCTGATCACTCCTGCCTTCCCCACCATGTATGCATGCCCCGTCTATGCTCCTGTCTTTTTATCGCACCTCACTGACATAGGATGTAGAGTTTCTAAAAACCCAAAATACACAAACAAACCTCCCCCTGCCAAACACACGCAGCTTGGGAGTCAGGCAGCCAGGTTGGTCCTGGGATGGGCTGCTCACAAGCATACTTGGGGAGCCCAGTGCCCAGCTCCGATTCCCTCTCTGTTTCTGGCCACCCAGCCATCTTCCCTTTGGGAAGTGAGCTCTCCGGCTGTCCCTTTTCCCAGCCTGTCCTAGCCTTTTCTCCGCCGTGTTGGCCCTACCTTCATGCCCCAGGGAGCAGGGGAGGTGCTTGGCCCAGCCTGGCCAATGAGAGCTTTCATCACCTGGCCATGTGGATTGGTCCAGAGTTAGGGAAGTCAGCTTTAGAACATTAGTTGGGAATCTGGGGAAGGGGCTGTCTTTCCCCCGGCATTGCTAAGCTGGTAGAAATACTCCTGAAGCTGCTTTGTCACCACTCAGGAAGACTCTTCCTGAGAATAAAGCCAGCACAGGAGAGCAGGGCGAAGCAACAGAGGAAGCAGGTACTCAGTAACATTGATCAAATAAAACCATTTTCTTTTTCTGGACTGTTCTCTTATGGGAGCTAATTACTTTTTTCTTCTTGCTGAGGCCTGTTTGACTTGGGTTTCTGTCTCTTGCAAAGTAAGGAGTTAACTAATATAGACAGGTGACTAAATTTCTCTGAACTTGAGTTTCCTCATCTGAAAAATTATCTCCCTTATGAATTCTAAAAGGACCGACACTGAAGGATGCCTCGTAGGCCTGCTGTAAGGAGCACAGATATTTCTGTGTAAAGCCTTTGGCCATTTCTATCTCACGTAATCCTTTCATGAACCCTGGGAAGGTCTTAGGACTGTGATCATGCTGTCCCACTTTCAGAGGAAGAACCTCAGAATCAGGAATGTTACAGGGAGCTTCCATTGGCCCCCAGATCGCTGGGCATCCCCCAGATCGCTGGGCATCCTCTGTCCCTGGTCTCTGCCCCAGGGGGCTGATCTACTAGGACTGAGTCCACCAGACCCTGTGGATTCCCACTGGGTTCTTAGGATCCCTCTGGATTCCCACTGGGTTCCACCAAAGGGAAGCTCCAGCGGAGGATCCAAAGGTCAGAGGAGAAGTCAAGGCATTTCTTCCCCTGTCTTCCTCTCCTGAGGTCACCTCAGGCTGGCCAGGTCCCTTGACTGGAGGTCAGCGCTACTCATGTGGTGGCCTCTCTTTCTGGGTTCTGGTAACCACTCCCTTCAGACCTTGAAGTGTTAACAGCACTGCTTCCATGTAAAACCCACCAACACGTTTATAAAATGTCTCTTATTAAAATCTTCCTGATTTATATGATGTATGTGAGCCATTGATAACCCTTGGAGACTGATTGACATTGGTTCACCTGATGTCACCAGCTGTTTGAATTCAAGTATGTGGGTTTTGCATCCTGTGTTTTTTGAGCTCCCTGGCATTACCCGCTGCTCTTGAAACCTCTCACAGTCCCACCTTCCTCTAAGGCCCAGGTGAGCCACACTCTCTCCCCAAAGCTTTCCCAAGTGTCTCTCCTTCTGCCTCGTCCTTGTCCAAACCGTCCTCTCCCGTCCCTCCTTCCCTTTGTACTCCGTTTGTATCTCTATCTATGGGTGTGGGTGCCTGCCGGATGCCTGTTTAATCTTCCCCAGGTGCAGGGGCCGTGAATTACTCCATCTGTCTCTCCAGTGCCCAGCACCAGTGCCCCCAGCCTCTCAGTGCCCAGTCTAGGAGCTGGTACACAGTAGATGCTCAATCTACCATGAGCATCTATTCATAGTAGATGGGTTGGCTGAATTCAATGATTGAACCTAAAGTGGGACTCTGTGATGGGGCCACAGGAGCCTCTGCATTAGCAGTGGTCTCTGCCCAGAACACCCTTCTTTTCTGAAAAAAAGGTTCCCTGGCTGCCCAGGGAACCCCTCCTTATCCTTTAAGACTGAGCTCAAGCAATCCCTCCTCTAGGAAGTCTTTCCTTACCCAGAGTTCTGGCACTGGTGGTGCATTGGGTGGTTCTCCAGCCACTCTTACCTGGCTCTCTCCTGTGTGTCCAGGCACCCTGAGAGCAGGCTAACTCACATCAGTGCCTGCTCAATTCATGTCACCGCTCCTTTGCTAGGGGAGCGGTGTGGCTTGAGGGAAAGTGGCACGTGGATCTGGCCTCAACTCTGGCAGTCTGACCTTGCCTGGCCTTTCTGAGCCTTGGTTTTCAGGTATTGCCAAACACTGTGCCTGGTGTATGAGGGTGATCAGTGGATGGTCACACAATAAACAGCTGTGGCCATTTCTTTTGCTTAAAAAGATCTCTTTGTCAGGGCATGTGGCGACCCCTAATGTATCCATCTGTGGTAGCTCCTGCTTGAATGCTGGGCTCGCTAAGTGGTCTGCCATGACAATGTGGCCTGGGAGGGAGCCAGCATTTTCCCTAAGAGCAGAAGATACTGCTCTTTTATCCAAAGAGGAAGGTCTGCGACAGGTAATCGGAACAAGGAAGTCCCTCTTGATGAGTGGGACTGACAGCTTGGCCTGGCTCTACAGGTTCTTAGGTATCCAGAAGGTGTTCCTTGATGGCACGGTGGAGCTGGCACCTGCCTTGCAAATGGCCCTAAGAGCCACCACTAATTGAGCATGTCATGTGTGAGCTCTGTGTTTGGGGTTTAGTGCTCATGGCACCATTATGAGTAAGTATTTTTGTGCCCGCTTTTCAGAGGAGGAACTGAATATTAGAGCGATGAAGTAGCTTACTGAGAGTCAGGGTTTAAGTTTCAGCCTGGTTCTAATGCTTACGACCACAGCTGAAGTGGAAGCAGAGGAGACCAGAGGGAGACACTCTGTAGGCACCCCCAGCCCCGACAATGAGCCACTGTGCCTTGTAAGTCCAATTACCTGGCTGCCTGTGGTTCAGTTGTGAGTGTGCCTCTGGGTCCCTGTATAGCTGAGCTGTAGGGACCCATTGGGAAGTTCACATGGCTGGGGGTGGGCCAGAGTTACAGTGAAGCAGGCCCAGCCTGAAGCCTGAGTGTGGGTCAGCTAGAGACCCTGAGGGGAACGTGAGACTGGGGCACAGAACTGGGATCTCTGCTCCCCACGAGGGCCAGGTGGCACAGTGCTAGTGGCCCTGGTGCCCATGTGGCCCTCCTCTCCTCTCACTGCACTGCCTCGTGCAGGGCTGGGCTGGAAAGGGAAGACTCTCAGAGCAGTGGGCTCAGTGTAGAGTGGTAGACTCGACCCTAAATGTTCTAATCACAGAAAAACCACATCTTGGGCTCCACCAGCCCTCCCGGCTCCCTGCCCTGGTAGCACTAAAGAAATGCCAACACATGCCCACATGAAGTCCAATGAAGGCAAATGGCCTGTTCTTTGCTCTCAGATCCATGTCAAACTACACAATTATAAACCAAACAAAAGTAAATTTCTAAATTATGTGCTATTTTAGTTCTTCTGTTCCATATTGAGCTCCAAGTTGGTTCTGGAGGAGGAAGGAGGAACAAAGAAATCCAAAGCTGGGGAGGCAGAGGCTGGGGCTGTGCCTTGGGTTCCCACCCACACTCTTCCCTGAGACCCTGCCAGGCACCCTGGGCAGCACAGAAGCATCTTCCTCTCTCCTGGGCAGCCCAAGGGAGAGGCTCTGCATCCCAGGGGCAATGCAGTATTGACAACTTGCTTCTCTTCTCAGCAACCAGCTCAGTGCATAACCGATCAATCCGCAATCATAGCTGCTTTCCAGCCTTAACACCACCACCGGCACTCACTCAAGGGCTGGTGTGGGGATGGTGGCTGCCTGTTTTCCCACCTGCCTTCCATGATGAGAGCTAAAAGTGGGAGAAGGTGGAGCTGGGAGAAGCTGAAGTATCTAGGGGTGCTCCAGGTATCTGGGTCAGAATCTCAGTAGGGGGACCCAGGTGTTTGAATGGTTCACAAAGCTTCTGAGTGATTCTAACGAGGTGCATGGGTGTGACAAGTGGAGAAACTGAGATTCTGAGAGAAGCCCCTGAGCTCAGTGGTGGGCCATTACATGAGTGATTGGGGTTAGGTAGATTCCTGGAGGAAGGGTGTTTGAGCAGGGATTACAGGAAGGGAGAAGGGAGGCTTGCAGATGGAGAGGGCAGGATGTTCCTGCAGGGAGAAGGGCTGGAGTGGAGGCTCTGAAGTGAAACTGAGCACACTTAATTCTCTTCAGGAGAGGAACTGAATCTGTGGAGAGAAAGATGCCCCAGTACCATGCTTGGTTTGTGCTCCAGAGAGGAGCAGAGAGGCTGAGGAAAGCTGCTACTCTCTACGCAAGTCCAGGAGGGCTTCCTGGAGGAGGAAGAAGGTAGATTTCAGGGGTTTGATGAATGGCAGCAAGGTGCAGAGCAGCAGGCAGAGGCGAGGTGGCAGTTTAGTCTAAGGAGAGGCCATTGGGGGGTGGGTGTGGCATAAAAGCATCAGGAGTCAGCAGGTATTCCCAGGATTTCTGGTTCTGCCATCATCAGCTACTTAATCATGCCATGCCTCAGTTTCTCTATTTGTAAAATGGGGATAAAAGTACTAGTTCTCTGCCGGGTACGGTTACTCATGCCTGTAATTCCAGCATTTTGGGAGGCTGAGGCGGGCAGATCACCTGAGGTCAGAAGTTTGAGACAGCCTGGCAAACATGGTGAAACCCTGTCTCTACTAAAAATACAAAAATTAGCCAGGCATGGTGGATGGTGTCTGTAGTCCCAGCTACTCGGGAGACTGAGGCCGAAGAATCACTTGAAACCGGGAGGCAGAGGTTGCAGGAGCCAAGATGGCGTTGTTGCACTCCAGCCTGGGCGACAGAGTGAGACTCCATCTCAAAAAACAAAAACAAAAACAAATCAGTTCTCTGTTAAGGTGAGTGCGAAGAGAAAATGAGACGGTGCAAGTGAAACTGCTCTTGAACCGGCAATTGTCTTGTAAACATAAGGGGCTCGGGTCCCACAGATGAGAGTTTGAATCCTGGTCCTGCCTCTTCCTAGCTGTACAACCTGTAGATCAAGTTCCTGAAGTGTTGTCATCTGTAACATGAGGATAACGAGCCTCTGCATCACAAGATAAATATGTGTGTTCAGTGAGAAAGTGTCCCTGGCACATAGCAGCTCAATTCACATCACTGCTCCTTTGCTAGGGGAGCGGTGTGGCTGGCAGGAAAGTGGCAGGTGGATCTGGACACAACCCTGACCGGCAGCCTGACCTCGCTTGACTTCTCTGAGCCTCAGTTTCTGCATGTGGAAAATTGGAGTGCTAATGAGAACCTCCATGGATTGCTGTGAGAATTTAAAACCCTGAGACGTCCTAGCCTGCTGGAGGTGTTTAATAAATGAAAGGGCGGCTATCAGCCCATATGGCCAGATACAGGCAGCGATGGATCAATGGGCCATGGAGCAAAGGAGCAAGAGACATAGGATTACAAGTGGGTATACCTCTGACCACCAGGGGCTGACCCTGACCCGCCCCTACTCCCACCCCAGGGTACACTCTGGTCTGGACCAAGGCCCTGGGGCCAGCCCCGAGGACTATTTCTGGCCTCCCCACCTGGCATTGATGGATGCCCAGGCGGGTGATTGCAAGGGCTGCAGCCAGGATCAATACCCTAATCAACACCACATGGACCCTGCCAGCATTTTCCCCTCCACCCCAAACTATGGGGTGGGGACAGGTACAGGGAGCTGCTGAGAAGAGAGATGAACTCCAACGCTAAGCTCTTTACTCAGTGAATAATGGAATCAGTGGGGAAGCAGGAGAAATGGGCTGGGAAGGACACAGGCAGGGGTGCTGGGGAGCCTCCCCAGCCGCAGATGGAGGCCTGAGGTGGGCCCCCCACCAAGGTTGCCCTGGCCTGGGGAAGAGGTGTCAGATAAGAGTGCAGGTTCGGATGGGGGGCGATGCCTGCTTCCCAGGCCTTCTGCCAACACCGAGTCCCCACTGCATGCCCTGCCCCTTGACTCTGACAGCTCAGTGTCCTCATCCCATAATGTTCTTCCTTCAAAGCCTTGCCCTAGACCCTACACCCAGGGCTCCCATACAGACTCCAGAAACACCTTTCCTTCCCTGTAGCCCTGCAGCATGGGGGGTAGGTGGGCTGGCCCTGAGCCATGGCCAGGCAGTATGCTTATGTATGGGGTTCCAGTTCTTCCTCCACCCAAGGTCTAGAGTCTTCTGCCTTGGAGCTGACAGCTCTGTTCCTGGCCTTGCCAAGTGTAGTGTCTGGGTCCTGCTGGCTCACCCGCAGCCATGGCTCTGTCTTACTGATGGCTTGCTTAACAGGTGCCAAATGTGACTCTTCCAAGTGGCCACCGCAGTGCTGCATGCCAAGGAAGAGCCGAGGCCCCTTCCACGTTTCCTTAGCAGGTGCAAGGAGGGGAGGAGGGGGTCTTGGCTGCCCTCCTGCCCTGCCCCATAACCTCTTTGGAGGCAGCCTCTATTGCTAACTGGGTTCTGTACACACTCTACCACCTTCCCAGAAGGAGGCCTGGGCATCTCCCTCCCCGAGCTGTCCCTGGTACTGAGAAGTTCACAGGCTGGGCACCTGGCCCTGCAGGAGTCACACCACGGGCAAGGCCTGGTCCTAGTTTTGGCTCTACCAGGGTTAAGCTGCGTGACCTTGACTAAGTCACTTTATCTCACTGAGCCTCACATCCCAGCTATACATGGGAAAGAACCCTCTCTGCCCTCCTGGCCCTGCAGGGTTTTTAAGGGCAGAAAATGTGATGATGCTTCCTAAAGGCCCGTGAAGGCACAGCTAGGCAGTGGGGACTGGGCTCTAGCTCTGGCTGCTGACTCCAACCTCTTGATAGCAGCCCGCCAAACGCCACAGCCTCTTCATGTGGAAATATAAGGGTAAGACACTGGATGGATGTGGGGAGACTTTGGGAGAGGTCAGGAGATCAGGAGTACCCCTTGGATCAGGACTCCGGGAACCAGACTTCATCTTCTTTTGCCATCTGTCATCCGGGTTTTGCACCCCAATTCTAGGTGTCCATTAAGGCCTATGTGGTACTAAGGTCGGGGGAAGGGGGAAGGGAAATGTGGCCACAGAGCCAGGCTGCACAGAGCAGTGTGTCTGCGGCTCTCATGGGCTGCATGGCTCCAACACAACTCCTCACTCAGCAGTAAAGTCCACTCCTAGCCAACCTCCTTTACTTCTCTCCTCACTTACCTACAGTGTCATAGCCAGGAGAGACCCCTCAGAGAACTTACAGGTAAGATTGTGTAAGCCCAGAGAGGGGAAGGGACCAGCTCGATGTCACACAACAGGTGGATTTCAGGACCCAGACTCCAGGGCCGCTACTCTTTACAGTAGACTTGTGGCTTGCAAACTGGGTTTCTGGGGTGCCCCAGGGCCCTAGGGATGCCATAGGTGGGAGAGTAATCAGGGCTTGAGTGACTGGGGTTTTGTTCCCTTCACCACATCTCCATCTTAGCCAAAGCTACTCTCTCTTCTTCAATCAGTATTGCACTTCCAGGGGAAATGTATGAAAAACAGAATTGTGTTGCAGAAGAACAGTGTGAAAACAGCTGTGTTGCCCTCCACCCCATCCCCCTGACTGACCCCCAGCACTGTCACTAAAGTTCCCAGCCTTGCCCCACTAGGCCCTTCCCCCATCAACCATCCCTGGCAGTCTGTCCTCTGCTTCCTGAATGGTTCTGAGCTCTCTTCCAGGCCACATTTCTGTCTATGCCTCTGTCTAAAATCAAAGTCAACCTTCTAACTAACCAACCCTAATGACTAATCTCTGCTGAAGAGATCGCAGGCGAAGGCCTTCTTAGGTATTGATTGTCTTTTAACAGCCACCTTCTGGAGATAGTGCTTCCATTTGTTTTAACGGTCTGGAGGAAGCCAGCTGGGTAGATGCTTCTGGAAAAGAGGCCTTTGGGGTTTCTTCCCCAATGCCTGCTGCCCTCACTGAACCTCGGCGCAATGCAGAGAGGGGTAGGGTGGTGGGTGGGATGGTGAGAGTCCAGGGCCTTGGGGCCCACTGCCCAGCTTCTCGGCCTGGTTCACTCTGACCTTGAGCAAGTGCTGTGCCTTAATTCCCTGCTTGGAAATGGGGCGATAATAGTAGCACCCACCTCCTAGGGTGGGCTTGAGATCATTGATGTCATTCATGTGAAGTGCAGAGAACAATGCTCAGTAGAATTTGTGCTGAGCCTGTGTTGGCTGTGATTGGTGGGGTGGGAGCAGAGGCAGGTGTAACTATCCTACAATTGGCTCACACCTACTGCAGTCCTTCCTCACCCTACACTCCATCCCATGTCATCTCCATGATCCTTTCATGAGGCATCGATTCTCAGCATCCCCCCATTTCACAGATGGAGGAAAGGAGGCTCAGAGTAGGTCTGTAAACCTTCCCTGGGGCCAACTTCCACCTGACCACCTCCCTGAGCCGTCCCTAAAGCTGCCGCAGGGCTGCTTGGGTCCAGTCTGTACTAATGTCAGACTCACACCCAGGAATCCCTGCAGAGAGCATCTGCTGTCTCCCCAGGTCTGCCTCCTTTTCCTAGGCAGATGACACCCTCCCCAGTCCCCTCTCCCGTCTCTCCTCTAAGCCCTCTTCTTCTGGAACTTTGTTGCACACTGTATCCCTCCATCTGTTCCATTCCTCCTCACTCTGGCTAGAGGGCCTGACCTAGTTTAGGGGTGGCTGGTTAGGGAAGGCTGTGCGTATGCACATTCATGCTATATGAGGGTGGCAGTGCACAGACAGGAGCAGGAGTGTGTGTAGATGTGTGTGCGTGTGTGCACATGGATGCCTTTCTGAGAGTTTGTATAACAGGGAACACAAAGTGGGCTGTAAACAGTACCAGACCTAGAGGCAGAGCTGGGGCCCCTCTGCCAGGCTCTGCTGTTCACTGGCCATGTGCCTTTAAACCAGCACAGAATCTGGCAGAACTAGGCGCTCAGTAAGTGCCTCCTGCAGAGCTGAATGTGCTCCCAGTGTGGGCTCAGGAGTGCAGTGTCCTGGGCAGGCCAGGGTGGGGCTCTTTTCTCTTCCCAGGGCAAAGTTCCCTTGTCGGCCTGGCTGTGTGCAGGGGCTGCTGTCTGTGACTGTGGGGGGTGGGCACCTCAAGCTTTCCTGGCCAGTGCCCAGTGTGTGGACTTGTCCTGGACGTGGAAGCACTCCTCCGCCTGCCTCTGGTACCCTCTGCAGAAGCCACGGTGGAAATGGCTCAGGTTTTGAATCACATGGGCCTGGAGACAAGCCCTACACTGACCTGCTGGGGGGCCCTGAAGTTGCCTGACTTCTCTGAGCCTTACCCTCCTCTCCAGCAAAAGAAGGCTTATCCTCTCTGTCATGATGGTCTCTTGAGGTTTTTAAGAGGATGCAATATGAAGAAAAAGGCCTTAATAAGTGGGGCCTGTTCTTTCATGTGATCTGTCATAGACCTGATGTGCTGCTTCCATGAGATGACGCACGCCAGGTCCTTGTACAGCGCATGGCATGTAGCAGGAGCACCACAAAAAAGCAGCAGCTTCTAGTAACCACACAGCCGGCTCTCCTCCGGGGGAGGGGGCGCCACCACCGTGCCGCTGAACTTGGCAGATTGCTGTGTAGCCCATAAGCCAAGCCCAGGAGCTATCTGGGTGTTTTGTCTTCCAGGGTCCCTTTGTCCCAGGCAAATCGGCCCCTGATTAACTTCCCATCACGAGTGAGGTCAGCCTGTCTTTGGGACAAACTGGTCTCCAGGACTGTCTGGGGCATTGATATGGCTGGGTCTCTGGGCTAGGGGAGGAACCATGTGGCATTTGGCTTTGGGGGTTAAAGTCAGCTCTTGGCCTTCACCTGCCATCTGGTGGGATGGAGGAGACTGGGTTTTGGGGACCGAGGGACTTGGTGGGAAGCAGGTGCTGCCACTGGCTGCTGGCTGGGGGTGCTGGTCTGGAAGAGCAGCTTGGCCTGGGAAAGCCTCGTCTTATTCCCATCCTAGAGTGGTGAGTAGTGAGCTGGAGCCTGAGGTGGGGGGAGCCTGTGAGTCAGAAGACCTGAGCCCCATCACTGACACACCGGTGCCCACAGGCAAGGATGAGGTTAGCTGGGCAACAGTTTCCCCACCTGTGGAAGGGGGTGAGCCCCAGCATTCTTGTCGGGATCCTCAAGGGCTGAGAAGACGTCAGGCACAGCAGACTCCTCTCCAAACGGCCCTGGCCATCCTCAGGGCAGTGTTCTAGCCTCTTACTTGACATCCACATCCCCTGTGGGGTCTTCCCTCCTCCCTCCTTGTCCAGTACTGACGAGCGTCCTGGGTCACCAGCCTGTGGCAGGTAGAGGCCAATAGGTGGAGACCCTCCCTGCACTTCCTGTGGTCACTGCCAGCCCTCACCGGAGAACACATTTCTGTTTCATTAGGCCAGCCTGTGAAATGTGTGTGAGAGTTCCTGGTGGGAGCAGGAGCCCCTGCCACATAAAACATGCAGTAAATGAAACACTCAGTTTCCACCTAGCCCAGGTAATGGCCGTTATGTTCCATATTATCAGCCATCAGAGCGCGGGGCTGGGATGGAGCAAGAGCCCGTTCCTCTCACGGCCTGTGGATAAACAACCCGGCTGGTGGCAAATAAAATGGGAAAGTTGAAATACAGTTGCCATTTCGTTCAAGTTGGATATTAATAGCTTCAGGGACAGGCTCAAAAAGAAGGAGGGGAGGGGGAGGAGAAGGAAGAAAGGGAACTGTGAACACCATTAACATCCAATTTCCTCAGAGCCTCGGCACCCTTTGAGGCTCTGGTCTCAGGAGCCTGCGGGAGGGGGTTTGGTGCCACGGTCAGAAGGTTCTGATGCTGCAGCTTCAATTCCAGGAGGCAGCTCCTACTCATGGGGTGAGTGGGGTGAGGATGCTACTGGGACAGGAAGGCCTGGGCATCATGGGGGCATCACATCCCTCCCTGGCACCTCACAGTGCCTGGACACGTGTCCCTGGTGCCAGCCACTACTCCATGACATGCTGATGGCACCTTTCTCCCTGGCCTTCCCATGGATACTCCTGACCACGGTGTCCCTCTCGCTCCTCCATAGGAGAGAGGGGGATGACCACATTTGTGTAGAGCCATGTGACCTGCCCGTGTCCTCTTTACAGGGCTGGTGTGCTCATCCTCAGCTTCTCCTTGTGCAGAGACCTGTGCTAGCCTGGGAGGTTACCTCCCACCCCTCCTCATGGCAGCCATCGCCCAAACACTGGCCAATTCAAGGAAACAAGGCTGAGCCCCTTGAGGAGTGGGGATAACTTTCTCAGCTGATTATGCCCCAGAGTGACATGTGCACCAGGCCAAGGGTCGACTGCCCTGACACCCCATACACTGCTTCCCTCACTCCTTTATATGTTTTGCTGAAGAGAGCCCCTTCAAGAAGCCACATGCCCCCAAACCTCTGCCTCAAGTTCTGCTTCTAAAGACCCCAGCCCTGAGAGCTGGGTAGCCTGGGGCAAGCCAGCCTCAATGCCTTCATCTGTGAAACGGGAAATAACATCAGCTCCTGGTGGGATTGCTGAGACCATCCAAGGAGACATTGTTGGCAAACTTCTTTGCCCTCTGCTAGGGACTTGGATTAGTGTCCCTTCACTGCTGCGATGAACTACTGCACACTCAGTGGCTTAAACAACACATATTTATGATCTTATAGTTCTGGGGGTCAGAAGTCCAAATGCGCCTCGCTGGGTTCAAACCAAGGTGTTGGCAGGGCTGTGTTCCTTCTGGAGGCTCTGAAGGGGAATCTGTTTCTTGCCTTCACCAGATTCCAGAGTCTGTGCATTCCTTGGCCCTGTGGCCCCTTCCTCCCTCTTCAAAGCCTATGAAGTCTGCCCCGGGCTGCATCACTTTGATTCTGACTCCTTTCCCTCTCTTTTACTTATTAGGGCCCTTGTGACTGCCTTGGGCACACCCAGCTAATCCAGGATGATCTCCCCATCTCAAGACCCTTAACTGAATCCTTTCTGCAAAGTCGCTTTTGCTGTGGAAGGTCACATATTCCCAGGCTCTGGGGACCAGGAGGTGGATGCCTTGGGAGGGACTTTCTTCTGCCTACCACAGAATGCAGTAAGCCCAGGTCTACATATATTTATTTCCTTTCCTCAGGCGTGTTCTTGTGCCCCTTTGAGACTCTTTCTACCTCTTTAAAGATCATTGTGAGGATTACTGTGTATAATGGGTATAAGGGGATTTGCAAATGGGGCTATGGAAGAAGAGAGTCTTCCAGCTTCCCAATCCCCCCATCGGGCGTCCCCTACTGATTCTGCACCCGGCTGTGCCCTCCTCTCTCCTGAAGCCCTTCTCCCTGCCCTTCTATGGCTAATGTTTTCTGGAAATGCCTTTGGAGGAGAAGAAACTTGATCTGCTCTTGGCAATGGGGTCAAGAGGTCAGGGCTTCTGGGCCTGGTTGTGGAGAGGAGTGAGGGGTCCAAGCCCATTTCTCAGCCACCTCTTGCCCAGAGCGTGTCTGCCTGGTGCTACGTTTTAGGAAGGGATGGGCATCAGAATGGAGAGGAAGAAGTTGCCGCAGAAGAACTGAGTTCTGTGGAATAAGGAGGCACTTGGGACTGAGTTGCTGGTCTTGGCAGGATCAGAAATTTGGCCTGTGGCAGCCAGATTCCGGTATGTTCTGTCTTTATTCTCTAAAGTTCCATATAAAAGGGCAGCCTGTGTTCACTGTGTTGAGGGGAAGAAAAGCAAGGGGTCTGGGTTTGGGAACACGTGGGGCCAGAGAGACAGATAGCAAGGGAAGGGTCCAGGAGAGTGGGTCAGCAGAAGAACAAGTGGGGCTCTAAGTGGGGCGAGCTGGGCAGGGCATCCCCTCTTCCAGACAGTTGCGCCCAGTCTGGATGAGCCGCCTCTGCTTGTATTAGCCCATCGTGGTGATCCAGGCAGGCCTCTGCACGCCCTGCTGGATGGAGAATTCCCAGAGAACAGGGGCACTGTCCTATTCCTTCTGAGTCTCAGTACCCAGAACAGGCCAGGCACAGTGGGGCACTCAGTAACCACTCACAGAGACACTGAACCGACGAGGGAGTGAGGGGCTGGCCATGCCTTCACTGCACATGCTGCCCTGGTGGGTCCATCACAGCCAAGTCTCTGTAACTCCCTGGGGACAGAGCCCAGCCTACTCTAGGGCCAGTGATGCACCTTTTTAAAAAAAACTTCTTGGAAATTTCCATTTGTCTTGAAAAGCACAGTGTGAGCGCTGGCTGGGTAGATGGGATGCTTGAGGTCAAGACTGTGCTCTTAGGAGCCTCTGACAGACCTTGGGTGAGTCATTCCCTATTTCTGGGCTTTATTTTCATCATCAGTTAAATGACACTTTGGTCCGAATCAGTGATTCTCAAATTGTAGCTAGCTTCAGAATCACCTGGAGGGCTTGTCAACCCAAAGACTGCTGGGCCACCCAGAGTGTCTGGCCTGATAGGTCAAGAATTCGCATTTCTATTAAGGCCCCCAGTGATGCCGACGCTGCTGGCCCAGGACCACACTGAGGACCACGGGTTTGTAAGTGCTGGGCTGGCTGCATCTGGAGCACCTGGGGAGTTTGCTGAGAAAACCTTGACTCCTGGGCTCCATCCTCAGTGACTTGGACTCCATTCTTCTGGGGGTAAAACCGCATCTTCTTAAGGAACTCCCTGGGTAATTCTGATGTGAAACCCCATTTGGGAACCCCACGCTACATGGTCTCCAGTTACTCCTGATTTTTTTGGTTTTTGTAAAACAATTTCATTCAGGCATAATTGACAGCACATACTTAATGTGTTCAATTGGATAGGTTTTGACTTATGGATACTGTTGTGAAGTGTCACCACAATTAAGATACTGAGCACATCCATTACTCCCCCAGAGTTTCCTCATGCCCCTTGGCCATCTTGCTTGCCTGCTCCTCCCCTCTCTAAAGTCTGTATCCACCTGTGGTTCTAAACTGGGTTAATGATTTCCGTTCTGAAGGTAGGAGTGAGGGTATGAATGGGAGGCTTCCCTTCTCAAGCCATGTGGGAGGTGTGCACAGCTTGGAAGCATCTCCATAGGGAGAGGGTGGTGATAGGTTTGGGGAAGGAGGCCTGGAGAAGATGCTTGATTGGCAAGGCTGGGAGTTTGGTCCAGTGATCAAGCTGTGGAGGATCATGAAGGCAAGAATGATCTTATACGGAGAAAGGAGCCCTTGCCCCCAGGTGAAGGGGAGGAAAGGGAGAGAGTGGTGCTGAGCTTCAGCGGGAGTGGAGGAAAGGGTCCCAAGAAGAGGAGGAGGCGCAGCGAAGAGAGGGAGGTGGTGACAGTGTCCAGGCAAGAACAGGCCCGTGGACTAGGAAGTAAAATGTTCCTGGCAAGGGTAGGGCTCTCTGCTTTGCTTCCTTCCATTCAGGCAGTTTAACAAACATATACGAAGTACTTCCTCGGTGCCAGGCACTGAGCTAAGCCCTGGGGAATGCAGTCTTCTATAGGAGACAATATAGATGCAGACACTGTCAATCAATGCCATAATTGCTATGGTAGGGATAGGCGCAGAAGAGCTAGGGCACTGCTGGGCTGTGTACTCACAACCTGGAGGTTTTGCAAAGATGTCCTTGTTATGAGTTTTGTGCAGGTATGAATATCCTTACCTGAAGATGTTGAGAGACAGCTCCTCCATTACAATAACCACCACCCCATGGTCTGATTGTGATGGGAAGGCAGTTTGAACTCTCAGGAATTGAGACCAAAACCATATTATCTGGCGGAGATGGTGAGTAGCACAAGTATTCGGGAGAGGTTGTGATATTTGGACATCATGATAAAACCGAGACTGGGGACCTCCCTGGGAAGAAATGGAGAAAGACTCCTAGAGGGGATGACACCTCCCGTCTGAAGATCCTTCCTTCAGGTCCTCCCTGCATGGTATTTGACAATCCTCTGCATCATGCTTAGTGTGTGTGTGTACATGCATGTGCATGTGTGTGCACGTGCATGTGTGTGTATGTGTGATAAACCATATTTCAGTCTTTGAGCCATTCATGTATTCATTCAATGAGTGAACTAATTCATTTACCTGTTGTAAGCGAGGCACTCTGCTGGGTGGGGTACAGTAGTGGACAAGACAGGCAAGTTCTTTACCCATGGTGTTTAGGAACGTGACTCTTAAATATTCTCTTTAAAGAGCCAAAGAAAGATGCCTCTGGTGGACAGATTTTGGGCCCCATGTTATATACCCTTGAGTGGGGCTAAGGGAGAATTTGAAGCTATGGTTGTACTACAATATTCCCATTCTCCCGTGCTGTCAGTGCATATACATGAATTGTGTTGTTGTTAAGATGGAAATGGGTTAAAAGTGCTTCTTCAGGTGTGACCCAGAACATTGAGACTAACCTGGTAGCTTGCTCCAAAGGTAGATTTTGGGGCAAGCTCACCTCCACTCACCCCACCTTCACCCATTGATTTGGGATTTTGAGAGGGACCATAAGTGATTCTAGAATCTGAACTTAACCACAAGTCTCTAGATTATTCTTGTTAATGGAGATTTTTAATTGAAGTGTACTTACATGAAGGTGCACATTTATAAATGTGCAACTGGGTGGATTTTTGCAAGGTGAACCCCCTGAAAATCAGCATCCAATCTAGAAACATCTCTAGACCCCAGAAGTTCCCTTTTGCCTTCTTCCAGCCTCTCCCTCTCCCTCCACCAAGGGCAAGCACCATGATGACTTCTAACTCTGTTTTATCCCCCTTTTTAAAAACTTTATATAGATAAAATTATACATTATGTATTCATTTGTGTCTGGCAAAATTTCCCTCAGCACTGTTTTTGAGATTTACTTATATGCACGTACTTGTAGTTGGTATGTTCTCATTGATGTATAGTATTCCTTTGTATGACTATGCACAATTTATTTTTCCATTCTTCTCTTGATGGGTATTTGGACTGTTTCCAGTTGGGCTATTATGAATAGTGCTGCTATGAACATTCTTGCATAATATTTTGGTGCTCATGTACACTCAGTTCTGCCGGAGTGGGATTGCTAGGTCAGAGTATATGCTTGTGTTCAGCTTTAAAGATGTTGTCTGTGGTAGCAGCCTCTACGATGCCCCCAGTGCTCCCCGCCTCTTGGTCTTCACATCAAGTGTAGGCTGGACTTGTGACTCTACCTCTGACAATAGAATATGGCTGAAGTAATGGGACGTCACTTCTGAAATTAGGTTAGGAAAGTGCTGTGGCTTCTGTCTTGTGTGCTGCCTCTCAGTTGCCCACTCTGAAGAAAGCCAGCCTCTATGTTGTGAGCTTTCCCATGCAGACAGAGGCCCACATAGTAAGGAACCGAGGGACACTTCAGCTAACAGCTTAAGAGGAACTGAAGCCTGCCACCAACTGTATAAGTGAACTTAGAAGCTGACCTTTTCCCAGTCATGCCTTCAGATGAGACCACAGTTCTGGCTCACAGGTTTGACAGCAACCTCATGAGAAACCTCATGCCAGACGTACCACTCTTGTCTTGCTGCATTTCTCACCCACAGCAACTGTGAGATAATAGATGTTTGTTGTTTTGAGCCGCTCAATTTTGGGGTCATTTGGTACACGGCAATAGATAACTAATATACTGCCAACCTATCTTTGTTTTTTTTTTGAGATGGGGTCTCACTGTTGCCCAGGCTGGAGTGCAGTGGTGCAATCACAGCTCACTGCAGTCTTGAACTCCTGGGCTCAAGTGATCCTCCCACCTCAGCCTCCTGAGTAGCTGAGCCCACAGGCGTGTGCACCAGCATGCCTGGCTATTTTTGTTTTATGTTTAGTAGAGACAGCGTTTTACTATGTTGCATAGGATAATCTCAAACTCTGGGCTCAAGCAATCCTCCTGCCTTGGCCTCCCAAAGTGCTGGGATTACAGGTGTGAGCCACTGTGTCCAGCCCACAGACTCTTTTTCTGAAAAGTTGTTCTAATTTATAGCCCCGCCAGAAATGACAATTCCACTTTCTCTATTTACTTGCCCACACATGGAATTGCCTGCCTCTTTAATTTTGGCCATGATGTTGGGAGCATGGCAATATTGCATCACGGTTTTCATCTGCCTTTCTTTGACTGCTAATGAAGTTGAGAACTTTGTGTTAATTGGCCATTCAAATATCCCCTTTGTGAAGTGCTCCTTCAAGTCTTTTGCCCATTTGTCTAATGGGTAATTTATCTTTTTCTTGTTTGTAGGAATGCTTTTTATATTCTGATTATTAATTCCATGTTGGACATCTGTATTACAAATATTTTCTTCCATTTTGTGGCATGCTGGTTCACTCTCTATTTTTAAAGTTATTTTGGAATATTCAAATTCACTAAACAGTTATGAGAATAAAAGTAATACTCGAGTTCTACTATAGCCTTTACTCAGATTCACCTTTTGTTACCATTTTGCCCCATTTGCTTTATTATTTGCACCCTCTTGCCACACCTCTCTCTCTACATACATCACACACACACACACACACACACACACACACACACACACACACACACGGTTTTCTAAACCATTGGAAATTCAGTTGCATACATGACAACTCTTTACTCCCAAATAGGTCAGCATATAAATATAAATATACATTTCTTAGGAATATTCTCTTATGTGACCATACTACAGTTATCAGCTTCAGTCAATTTCACATTGATCTGATCTCCTGTGTTTCAGTTTTTTCAGTTGATCTAATAATGTACTTTATCATTTTCCTTTCCAATACAGAATCCCATCTAGGATCAGGTATTGTGCTTAGTTGTCATGTCTCCTTTAATCGAGAGCACGTCATAGCCTTCCTTTGTCTTTTACGACATTGACATTTTGAAGAATGCAGTCTCTTCCCCTCTTCCCTTTTAAATAGAACATTCCTCATTTTGTTTGTCTGATATTTTATTATGATTAGAGGCAGTACTGCATTGCTGAATGGAATAATATATAAATGATGTGTCCTTCTTAGGGTCTGACACCTGGAGCCACACAATGTCCCTCATGACTGATGTTAATTTTAATCAACCTGTCAAGGTGGTGTCCAGTTTATCCATTGTATAGTTACAATTTTTTCCCCTTGAAACTAATAAGCAAGCATTGGGGATGTGCAGGTTGAGACCATGCAGATATTCTGCTTCTCATCAAAATGTCCTCTGGATTCAGCATCCACTGATGATTCTTGCCTGAACCAATCTTTACTGCGATGGCTCCAGAACAATGATTTTCCAACTCTGTCTCTCCTCCCATGGTTGCCAGTTGGCCATCGGCTTTATACTGGGAGCAGGAACCTTCTCTTTGAAGATTTCTTAATTTTAACACAATCTAATTTGTTGGCTTTTTCTGTCTAGTTAATACCTTTTATGTCCTGTTCAAAAGTTCCCTACCACTACCTCTTGAAAATATTCTATGTTTCCTTAAAGGTTTGTTATTAGGCCTTTGACACTTAGGTCTGTGATCCATCTGGGATTTTTTTTTGTTGATGATGAGGGATAGGGGATGAATATCAACTTCTTTCCACGTGGAAATCCAATTGACCTAAGTGTCTTTATTAACAATTTTTATTTATACAAGAAATGGGTGAATGCTTTCCTTCTTTTAAAAAGTCAGAGGATTACAGGGAATGCTAAAAATCCCTTTGACACTCTGCCCATCTTGATCATTTCCCCCTCCCTGCAGGGGGTACCTCAGAAGTAACCACTGCTATCAGCTCTTTACATCCTTTCAGACTTTCTTTAAACATTTGCAGACAGGCATGCACTGTGTTCTGTTCCTCCCCACCCCTCACAATGTATGAGTTATTCCGCAACTTGCTTTTTCACCCAGCGATATGACTTGGCGGACTTCTTGGGTGGGTACATATAGATCTCCAAGTAAATGGTTGCACTGGATTACACGTTATGCATGTCACATGTGACAAACTGGGTCAGAGCACATATTTGCAGCTTGCTTAGTCATTTGTGGACTTTAAAGTTGGTTCTAATTTTCTGTTTTGCTACCCCAATGATTTTTATGCACACCATGTGAACCACTTGCTGGGTGGTTCACATTATGAAAATTGGGGTGGATGAGGGATGTGAACTTGAGTGTGGAAGGCACTGGGCTCTTCCTAGATTAAGGACAAACAAAACGGCTCAGAGAGTTTGTTTGACTTACTCAGGCTTACACAGTTAATTGGTGGCAGAGCCGATCATGACACCTGCCTTGGGATGCCAAGTTCAGGCGTCTGCTCTCTACACAGTCCTGCCCAGGGCCCAGCTGACCTCCCCAGCCATCCAAATTCTCAAGCTTCCCTGTCTTCTTCTGGCTTCTCTTCTCCCTGAGGATGGGCCTCCAATATGGGATACCAGGGGCGTCTGTTCACTGCTCCTTCCTTACTGCCAGGGACAGGGCACTTGCTCACCTCCCAAGGCCCTGTGGTCTCCTCTCAAGGAGGCAAGATGCACTTCAGTTCCAGAGCCTGCCCCTAAGTCTCCCCTCCTCTCAACCCCCATTTATCTAAAACTCCTCCAGCTTCCAAGATCCCCCTGTAGGACAGACAAGAACAAATTTGGAAGCCAGAGAAGCTGCAGCCCTTAAATCACATGTTGGGCCAAATAATCAAAGAATCTTCCCCAAATTTGTCAACGGTGGTGCCGGGCCTAGCTGCTCAGTAATGACTCTCACTTGATGACAGATCTTGAGAAAATGCGTTTTGGAAGCAATCAGTATATGCTGAATAGGACCCTATTTTACAAGCATTTTATCTACTCTTAAGGACATGGGAGATGAGGAAAACAGATAAGCCTCTCTATTAATATTGATTAGACCATTATATATCTGAGAAAGAGATTTTAGGCAGAGATGATTGCATCTCACCAGAGCAGCATGTCTTCTCAAATCGAATCGTTTCATTTGCCTCGCAGAGCTTGGGGTGTGGGGAGGGGGACACATGCAAGCTTTGCTCCCCCACCCTGGGCAGAAGAGGCAGGAGAGGGATGCCGAGTGACAGAGACCAGGAAGGCACTTACGTGCTTTCTCGCCAGCCCCACAAGGAGCTCAGTAAGAGGAAGCTAAAAAAGGAAACAGCAGCAGGAATGACTGAGGTTAGACTTCAGGAAGAAATGCTTGCTTCTAGAAGAGTTCAGACGCTGAGGCCCTTTTCTGGAACAGCTTTCAGGATGAGATCATGAACAGGCCTTTTGATTATTGATCACAAAAGAAGACTGGTAAACATCAAAAATGTTCAACCTCACTAGTAACCAAAATAATGCAAATCTAAATAATAAACTATTATTTTTGCTATCAGATTAGCAAAGATTGTTTTTAAAGCATCATGCCTGATGCTGGTGAGGATTTAGCGAAACTGCATTCTCATGCATTCCTGGCAGAAGGGTGGCGAGTGCAACCCTTTTGGAAGACAATTGGATGATATTTTCCAAAGACCTACTTTTTTGCCAAGCACTAAGTTAGAACCTGGGAGGATAGCATTGACTAAAACTAAGTCCTTACCCCCAAAGACAATAAAATTTATCAGGGGAAACTTGAAAATAACACATCAAAATGCAACTAAATATTTACAAAATGTAAAGAGTGTTAAAAAGGGCCAGGCATGGTGGCTCACACCTGTAATCCCAGCACTTTGGGAGGCCAAGGCAGGCCTCTGAGGTCAGGAGTTTGAGACCAGCCTAGACAACATGGTGAAACTCTGTCCCTACTAAAAATACAAAAATTACCTGGGCATGGTGGCACACACCTGTGGTCCCAGCGACTCAGGAGGTTGAGGCGGGAAAATCGCTTGAACCCAGGAGGTAAAGTTTGCAGTGAGCTGATATTGTGCCACTGCACTCCAACCTGGACAACAGAGGAATACTCCGTTTCCAAAAAAACAAAACAAAACAAAAAAACCCCTTACACGCACACCACACACACATACACACACACACACACAAATAGGCAGCTGAGGGGAGAGAGTGAGTGAGGGTGGTCAGTAAAGACTTTTCCAATGAGGCGACTTTGGGCTGAGTCACAAAAGCTAGAGGAGACACAGCCACAGGAAGAGAACAAGATGGCACTGGCGGATGGAACAGCATGTGCAAATGTCCTGTGGTGGAGGAGATTTTTGGTGAACTGAGAAGAGGCCAAAGAGGCAGAGTGGGCGAGGGAAGCATGGTGGGAAGCAGTAGGAGAAATTGGCAGGTGGACGATGCACTGTAAATGCTGATCCTCCTGGGGTGCTGGGGGCCCTCCTGGGTTTTCAGCAGGGACAGCACACAGTCTGCCCTGACCGTTTTTATTTTTTAAACTGCTGCCATTTTTAAAAATTATTATTTATTGTTATTTTGAAAACCTGTAACATGAGATCTACTTTCTTTAAAAAGTTTTAAGTATACAGTATAGTATTGTTAACATGCACAATGTTGTACGGTAGATCTCTATAACTTTTTTCTCCTTTTAAAGATTGTTTTATTTTTTTAAGTTCCAGAGTACATGGGCAGGATGTGCAGGTTTGTTACATAGGTAATTGTGTGCCATGGTGGTTTGCTGCACCTATCAACCCATCACCTAGGTATTAAGCCCAGCATGCATTAGCTCTTTCCCTAATGCTCTCCCCTGACCCCACTTTTTTTTGAGACAGGGTCTCACTCTGTCACCCAGGCGTGCAGTGGTGCAATTTCAGCTCACTGCAACATTCGCCTTCTGTGCTCAAGCGATCTTCCTACCTCAGCCTCCCAAGTACCTGGGACTATAAGTGTGTGTCACTATGCTTGGCTGGGTTTTATATTTTTTGTAGAGACAGGGTTTTGCCGTGTTGCTCAGGCTAGTCTTGAACTCCTGAGCTCAAGCAATCCTCCTACCATGGCTTACCAGGGGTGGGTAATAGAGGAAGCAGTAAGGACAGGTGGGTGCCTATGGCAGCAAGGAAGGTGAGAGGTGACAGGGGCTGGGATGAGGGCTTTGGCAAGGGACATGCATCAAACATCTTACAAAGCTATGAACTTGGGATGAGCAAGGCCACTCCAGGAGATAATCAGATGCATGCAGCAATTTACGTACGCACCCATTCGTTATGGGCTTAGTTACAAAGACAAAACCCTGGAAACAATAGAAACGTTCACCACGAGAGGGCTGGTTAAATGACAGTGCCCACAGACAAGGCCTGCCATGTAGTTGTGAGAATTATTGTTTTATAAGAATATTGAACAACACAGGAAGATGTTTACATTGCATCTTGAGTGAAAAAAATCAGGACACAAAACTGAATGTATATTATGATGCAGGTTGAAAAAAATGGTGTTTTTCTATTTAAAATAAACACTGAAATGTCAGTGGCAACTCTCTGGGTGACCGATGGGTTATTTGAATTTTTTCCTACATTTCCGTGTTTCTCAAATGTCTAACAATAAGTATCTACTTTTATAATTAAGAAAACAGTTATTTTTTACAGCTATCATCTCAGCTACTCAGGAGGTTGAGGTAGGAGAATCACTTGAACCTGGGAGGCGGAGGTTACAGTGAGCTGAGATTGTGCCACTGCACTCCAGCCTGGGCGACAGAGTGAGACTCCGTCAAAAAAAAAGAAAACATAGTTATTTTTTAATTAATAAAGTAAATCTCTCTCAAGCAGGCAAGGGGCAGGTGTGTGAGTGAGAAAGGAAGAGAAAGGAAAGGGTTAGACAAAGTGAGTGTTAAATCCGAATCTCCACGTAGACAGAGGTCAGTTGTTCTCCCTCTCAGCCTGAGACCCTCCTGCCTTTGAAGAAGCTTCCTAGAACCAGCTCAGATCTCCTCCTCTGTTCCCCTGCCTCTTCGCATGTTTCTGGAAGGCCTCAATAGTGTAAGTATTACGTACAGCCTGCCTGTGGTCAGGCCACTGGGAGGCTGAAGAATGCAGATGCCCGGGCCCCGACCCTGGGGGTTTCCACCCTGGGACCACCCCCCTCCACCCCTAGTCTTCTCAATCTTACTAATTGCTCAACCCTCTCAATAGAGGCCGTGAATATGGCTACTGGGAGTGTGGACTCTGGAGCCAGACTGCCTGGGTTGGAATTCTGGCTCTGGCATGTGCTTGCTGGGCTCAGTGCCCTCAACTATGGTATATCTATAGTATATAATATATATATATATTTGAGTATAGTGTATATATATGCATATTATATCACATACAATAAATAAGTATAATATATAATATATATATTGTTTTTAGTTTTGTTAAAAAGCATTCTGACACGTCAGAAATGGGGGTTCAGGAGTGGTAGTGATGCAGAAGGAAGCCATGGGGTGGGGGCTGTCACGGGTGGAGGCACTGATGTCTCCTTCACCCCCACCCTAATGTCCTCTTATGAAGGATAGATGGTCACATTCCACAATGGGGGAGTCCTCTACCATGTCTGTTCGAAGTAGGAGGAAATGTCGCTCTCATCAGGCAGCTCACTAAGACTGACCTCAAAGCAATCCTGCACATCATGGAGGATCTTGGCATCAATCTCAGTAGACACAAATGTGATAGCCAAGCCCTTGGTGCCAAACCGGCCTACTCTGGCCACTCGATGCAGGCAGGTGTCAGAATCCTCAGGCATGTCATAATTAAAAGCCATGTTCATCCGCCCAATGCTTATGTTTCAGCCAGGTAGGTTAGTAGCCACAAGAATTTGCCATTGGAAATCTTTCAGCTGCTGATACTGAGAAAGCCTCTGCTCCTGGGGCATCCCCTGGTGGGTGGCAATGGCGGGGAAGTTCTGCTCCACCAGTAGCTGGGCCGAGGCAGTGTGCCGCTGCACAGACTTCACAAAGATCACCACCTGGTTGAACTCAAGGGCATCCAGAAGATCAAACAGCTTTCGATTCTTCTCATTGTCCTTCAGTTTCATGTAGTACTGCCGCAACCCGTGCAGCGTCAACTTCTTCTCATCAGCCATGAAGATCTCCATTGGACCTTGCATGAACTTGTGGCGGACTGGACAAATCTCTTTGCTCAAGTAGCCCTGAACATCGTGACCTGCTTCTCAGGCGGTGTCATGCAAAAAATATCCTGGACATCACATTCATTCGAAATGAAGTGTTCGATGTGTTTGAGGTTGAGGCTCTTATTTTCAAGCCACGGCTAGGACAGGCCAACAGCGCCTATTCCCCAGAGTGGAGGAGCAGAAGTGTGCGAAAACATGCATAGCCTGCATGGCAGCATCTGATGCACGGCCATCCCCTGTAAGTGGTAGCTGTTACTACTCTTCCAGTTACTCAGGCTGAAAACCCGAGGGTCACCCCTAATTCCCCCTTCCCTCATTCCGGCACCCTTGTCGCCAGCACCTGCAGGTCCCTTCGTTTCTCAGCCCTGCACTGCCTCCCCAGCCCACAGGACTGTCCTCTCTTGCCGGCACTGCTGTCCTTGTTTCCTTTCAGTCCAGCCTCCTCTCACCAGCCAGAGGGACGTGTGAAGATGAAAACTGAATGATGCTACTCCTCTGTTGGAGTTTTGGAGACAACCCAAACTTTTTTGCCATGGTCTACAAGGCCCTAGTGAGTCCTCTCACAGGAAATAAATAGAGTATTTTGCCTTCAGATTAGCAAAGATTTTTCAAAATAAAAATAAGATGTGGTGTTGGTGAGGATGTGGTGAAACTGCTCTTTTAGCCTGAGAACTTCCTGTTCCAGCATTTTGAGGTGAGGGAAAGATGTCTGACAAGGGGACTGAGAAGGAGCTGGAGAGGGGAGAACCAGGTCAGTGGAGGTTAGGGAAGCCAAGAGGAGGGAGTATTTTCAGAAGGAAGGGGGTCTCTTGGGCCACTGAGAGGTCAGAGAAGGTGAGAACAGGGAACTGACCATGGCTTGAGCCACAGTGGTTCCAGTGGAAGGGAAGAGGGAAGCCGTATACCCACAAAGGCAGAGAGAGGAGCCTACGAATGGCGATGGCAGAGTGTGTGTACGTGCACGTGTGTGTGTGTGTGTGTGTGTGTGTGTGTGTGTGTGTGGTGGCAGCTGCAGCAGTCGAGGAGATGGAGAGGAGACAGCAGCCCAAGGAGAAGTCTGGAAGGTAAGGAGAGCTCTTTGTGGGGTGCAGGGAGGGTTGACTGAGAGGGTCCTGAGAGCCTGGCCGAAGAGCAGCAGGAAGTGGGAAGGAAGGAACTTCAGGAAGCGGCAGGCTTTGCTCAATGTCCCAAGGGGGGCCCAGCTTAAAACTCATTAGAAAAAAACAAAGGAAAGCACCTGAGTTTCATGAGTTTGGTTCTAGATGGCAATTCCTCCTGTAGCCTTCTTAATTTCGTTGGTAAGGAATATCGCTTTGATCACTGCCTTAGAGAAAACTTAATTCTGTTAAGGAATGTCTGAGTTTGTATCAATTTGAGGATTCTCCACAAGAAAAATGAGCTGGTGATGTAAGGGTCCACAAGAGGAGAAGACAAACACCTGCCCCCCACCGTGTGTGTGTGTGTGTGTGTGTGTGTGTGTCTGTCTGTGTGTGTCTGTCTGTCGTCTCCTAGTTCTAGTTAGAACCAGAGGGCAGATAAGGGTATTTTCAGTCATTTGTTGGGACAGGGAAGTTGGGTGAGGATGGGGTTAGGGACTATTGTTTGGAGCTCAAAGACAGTAAAATGCTTTCAGTTTTGGTGTCTCAAAAGTGTGGGTTATGGGGAGCAGCATATAAGAAAACTTTCCTTGCCAATCTGGGTTCCACATTTCCTTCCAAATCCTGCTTAGAGTTCACAACCTCCAGGAAGCTTTCCCTCCTACCTCACCTCAGTCCTAGCTATCATTGGTACCTACTTTGAGTCTGAGTTGGCCTGGACAGATTCGTGTCACTGGACCAAGGGTAGATGCTCACACGGCAGCACCTAGGGGAACTTCCCTCTCTCTGGGCCTTGGTTTCATTATCTCTACATCAAAGAGGATGATGGTGACTCTGACCCTTGCCGTCTCTGGTCCTGAGGGCACCCAGGGAGTATGAGAGTAGGCAGGGTGAGGAGAAGCAGCAGACACCCCTATTATCTACGGGATGGTATGCTAGACCTTCTTCATCCATTATCTCATTAAATTTCACAACAATCCTAGGTGTTGGAAACTATGACCATTCTCATTTTACAGATGAGGAAACAGAGGCTTAGAGTTGTTAAATGATTTGCCCAAGGCTGCTCTGACAGGAAATGGCCAGGCTGCATTGGACACAGTCACCTGGCCTAGGCAGGGAGGCCTTGTAAGAACCTGGGGAAGGGCCGGAGGGACCCGTGGCACATTCCTGCAAAGTCAGCAGGGGCCTCTGAGAGGTCCCGTGCCTCTCTGATCTCTTGCTCAACTGACTGTGTGTTGTCTGTCTCAGTCTTGGAAACTCCTAGGGATCATAATTACACACTGTCTTTTCTCTAGGTCAAGGACTGAAAAATTAAATTCTTACAGGGCCAGGCAGTAATTAAGTGAAGTGGGCAGAGTAAGTGCAAATTCGTTTGTTGCCTGAGTGGTGGTAAATGCATCTCCTGAAGAGCGCTTGTTTCTCAGGGACGACTGCTTCTCAGCTTCAGCCAATCGTTACCTCCTGGTATCAGGGCTCAGCATCATCAGAACCTTTGGTCTTTCAAGAGAAGCTACATTTCCTGATTTTTAAAAGTTGGTCTAAATCTGCTGGTTCTGAGCAGTACTTTAAAACAACAAATGAATAAATGAATAAAGTACATTGACAGACCGCATATTGCTCTGCCAAGTGACAGTTTTGCAACCTCTGAAGCCTGATTTCATCCCTGCCTTGTCCAGGAAAGCTTGATTGAAAGTCTCCTTCTCTATGGTTGCTCATGACACCCTTGGGTGGGATGATGGTTTGGTGTTTGCAAAGAAGTGGGAAGAAGTCTCCCAGAAGTTTATTCCTTTACCACTGCCCACTCCCAACTGTCACCTCAACCCTCAAGCACACTTCAATGCTTTCCAAGGGTGGGTCAGGTACTGTCAAGAATGGGTCCCAGTTTCAGACCTCTTTGAGTAGTTTTCCAACTGGACTTTCAACAACAATGTGAGATGGCCTCCTGACGGGAATAGCAGCCCCTTGAATTTATAACCTCCATCCTCAAAGTTCTCTGAGAAGACTAGAGAAATAGCTGGGGTGAGGTGAGTGTCATACACATATTCTAAGATGACAAACACACAAGGAGACAAGATGCTATAAGCAAATGCTAGTAGAAACAATAGACAATAGAAACAGACTCATGCAGACTTCAGATGTTGGAATTATTAGACATAGAGTATAGAATAACCATGCTTACTATGTTCAAAGAAATTAAAAACACCAGCTTGAAAACTTCATCAGGGAACTGAAAACTATTAAATACATAACAAATTTTTAAAAAAGGAATTGTAGAACTAAAATGCAATAGCTAAAACTAAGAACTTGATGGATGAGTTTAAAAACAGAGTAGACACAGCTAAAGAGAAAATTACTGCATTGGAATTAAGGTCAGGAGAAACTATTCAGAATGTAGCACTGAGAGACAAAAAGATGGAAAATACATCAATATTGAAGAATTTGGCTAAAAAAAAGATGGAAAATATAGAAATGAGGGTAAAAGACACGGAGGACAAAATGAGAAAGTCTAGAATATATTTAATTGAAGTTGCAAATG
Source organism: Cheracebus regulus (assembly GCA_963574635.1). Classification (NCBI taxonomy): domain Eukaryota; kingdom Metazoa; phylum Chordata; class Mammalia; order Primates; family Pitheciidae; genus Cheracebus; species Cheracebus regulus. The sequence goes on from CAUYQU010090974.1 coordinate 215,054, forward strand.
AAAGGAGAAATAAAAGAGAAAGAACCAGGTGGAAGAAATATTTAAATTTCTATTACAGAGGAAAGACATCATTCTATTGTTTAAGAAGGCTTCAGTGGTGGGTTGATCTATACCAGACACAGAAGGCCTCAGCCATTTCCTGGCTCAGAAGGGTCAGAAATGACTTGCAAATCACTGGGCCGATACAGGAATTGAGCCAGAGGTCTCCAGCCCAGGAGAAATGGGAGTTGGGAGAGTAATAGAAGTGAAGTTTTCATTCATTTGCTTCACTAATTTACTAATTGATTCATTTTTCACTTACTTATCAATTCAATGTCTATTTCTTGTGCACCCAAGAGGCTTGAGTCACTATAATTAGCAGTTGATCAGAAAATAAAGAGTCTTTGTATTTTGTGGTTTTTAAAAAATTTTTTAGAGACTGGTTCCTGCTATGTTGCTCAGACTGGTTTTCTGGGCTCAAGTTTTTCTTTCACCCCATAGCCCCAAGTAGCTGGGATTATAGGCATGCACCACTGTACCCAAGTGAAAGTCTTAGTTTTAAAGATGTTTGTCCTTGAATGAGGCAAAATGTTTAGGGAGTTTACTGTCTGGGTGCCCAGAAGCAAGATGGCACCTGGAGCCTATGATAATGGGGATTAGAGGCTGGTTTGGGGACAAAGGCAGTTTGGAGGGAAATGACCAAAACTACTGCCTATGAAGATGTTGGCCCATCTGTGAAGATAGCAGTCACTCTAGGAAGAGGTAATTTTGGTGCCAAATAAGCAGCTTTGCTACTTTGAGTGGAATTGATAGGACTTTCGAGAATCTAACCAACTTAATGTTATTTTCATTTTATTCATTTTCAATAAGTTTTATTATAATAAAAGGAGCCTGCCTAAACTATACTAAAAGAAGGAGTATGCTGGTGTCAGCTACAGAGAAAAGCAACACAGCAGTCCTGTAAAGGCCACATGTGGGCATTAGGGTAGGGACTCCAAGGTACATCTTCAGGGGACAAACCCAGGACTCTGAGCAGCTATCACACCTGGAGGTTTGGGAAGGCTTAGAACGCTTTGGGTAGGTGTGGAATCCATTGGGATCTTCAGCAGCATAGGGAAGCGAGGGCCGGGAGGGGTGAGGTGAGGTGTGGTCAGAGCCAGGTGCAGCTGGGAAAGAGGGAGGCTGGAGCGCATGAAGTCCACGGCTCGCTCAGGCCAATGTGCACTATGGGATGGGCAGGGAAGCAGCCTCGGGCTCTTGCTGCTGAATGGTGAGCCGTTTCCCGGCACACTTAGCTGAAGGTAGCCTTCTCCCTCTTCCTGGTGAAAGTTTGATGTGGAGTTTATTCATTCCATTTGCCACAATATTTTCCTTAAATATTTTTTGAGTCTAATGCACACGCAAACTTGGGCACTCACTCCCTATGGCTCCTCTCAACTTTTTGGGCTCTTAGACTCCTTTGAGGATGTGATGAAGCCCATTACCGGAAAAGTGCACCTACAAACAACAGTGCCCATGCAAATTCAGGGGATCCCTGGACCCTAGCCTAAAATCCTTTGATTTATTCACTCCTTTATTGTAATTTGGAAAAACTGAGGTCTTCATTGACAGTGGTTGTCTAAATTCACCAGTTGGTGGTAAGCTACGGCCCTATTTCATGTGTCTTGCCCTCTGGTTCGCTACTTCTACCAACTTGCTCCTCCCCTCTCCCCTTGGAGCTGTCCTGGGTAGAGTGATACTGCTGTGTTTTGTGTTAGAGGCAGTGCTTTCATGGAACTTGGTGTAGGGGAAGATCATCTCATTAAGTTGCATGGGTTGGACTCAGGTTCCTGTGAGTTTTGGGGAAATATCACTGGATGGAGGGCCCAGAAGGGGATCCTTCTTCTGCGGGACCTGGGAGTACTAGCTGTTTTTTTTTTAATTCAAAAAGCACTGGAGAGTATGCAAAAGCACTTGGATAGACTAGAGATGTGATAAAATTATTGTTAAAGGAAGCTGATTCCTATAGTCATGTTCTTCTCTCTCTCATAGCAAGCAGGTCTCCAGGGCGACTCAGTGCTTGGGAGACAGCCCAGATTCCCAGTGTGAATTTAGCCTGGGTTCATCCTTCCTGAAATCCACCATACCAAAGCTTTGGGGGCAGGTGGAAGGCTCCTGGAGACCCCAGTTTTGTGGCACGAATTCCCCTCTGGTTTTCTCTCCTCTCTCTTTTGTGTTGCTCCTTCTGCTTGTTTTCCCTGTCTGTTGCAGGGGGAGCACAAAGAGGAGGTAGGGGCACAAGCTCTCATTTTCTTTCAAGAAAAAATGATAATTATGAAGGAATTCATCTTTGGGTCTAAAAATAGCACAGTGCCAATGCCGTTGTCCCCCAGTCCTCTTCCCTCTTTTCCCGTCACCACGCTCCATTTCTTCATAGTACCCCTGATCAACTGCACTCTGAGGGGAGGGGTAGGTGTGGAAGCAAGCCACTGGGATCTTCAGCAGCAGAGGGAAGTGAGGGCCGGGAGGGGTGAGGTGAGGTGTGGTCAGAGCCAGGCGCAGCTGGGAGAGAGGGAGGCTGGAGCGCATGAAGTCCACGGCTCGCTCAGGCCAATGTGCACTATGGGATGGGCAGGGAAGCGGCCTTGGGCTCTTGCTGCTGAATGGTGAGCCGTTTCCTGGCACACTTAGCTGAAGGTAGCCTTCTCCCCCTTTCTGGTGAAAGTTTGATGTGGAGTTTATTGATTCCATTTGCCACAGTATTTTCCTTAAATATTTTTTGAGTCTAATGCACACCGTATGCACCCGTAATGGCTCTAGCTAGCCTTGCTTTTTTGCAGAACTGATAAAGCAATTCGGAGGAGATGAAATTAAACTCAAAGCCTTTGGGAGAGGGTGACTGGAGATGTGTGCAGGGAGGGAGGGAGGAGCTAGAGATAAAAGACCCAGGCGGTGGGGAGAGCCAGGATTGAGGGGCGATAGAGCACTGTGATGACAGAGAGATAGCAAGGAATGGAAAAAAGAAAAGAAGTTAGGCAAGCCAGGGGATAAGGAAACACTGAAGGGGTAAAAGGGAAGGAAAAGAGAGATTGAAGAGAAAAGGAAAGAGAAGGAAAGATGTAAGAATACATTACAGTCAGCCCACAATTTTGTGTGACCTTGGGGATATGGGCAAGTTAAGTCTATAGGTGACCTTCAAATTACTCTGGAAGTTCTAAGTCTAATTGTAATCTCTTCTCTCACTCACCCAACCTTTCATGAGAAAAGCAAAATAGACATCTGTGCTGGGCTGCGGTGTCTGCTTCCCCAGCAACCATTCACCCCCCTCTCACTGCATAGCAGCCATGTTACCTGAGCAGGACTCAACTTCTGGGTTGGTCCCTAATGGGCTAAGCCAAGCACAATATTCCTACCTTTCCTGGCTCCAGTGACTGGGTGAGGAAAAGGCATATAATCCAGCACCAAGCCAATCAATGCATAGAATTCTCTTAGCCATGGTGATTGGCTTGAGAGCTACCTTGTGATGTAAGTTGGTCCAATCAGAGAGAAAGTTGGGATTTGTCTTAAAAGTTGGGGTTAAAAAAAAAAGTCTTTTAAATCTCCCTGGTTATGAAAAAGGAAGCATGTGGCCCCAGAGCTGTTAGCACCCATTTTGCTGTTGTGAGGGAGTTCAATCTGAGAATGAGACTGATATGTTAGAAGAGGAGAGTAGAGAGAATCACAAAGAAATGCAGCCAAGTCTTATGAGCTATTACTAACCTCTGGGTGAAACCCATCCTGAAGCTGACATTTCCCCTGGGCATTCCAATTTCATGAGTCAATAGATTTCTATTGTTTAAGTAATTTTGAGTTTGATTTTCTGTTATATACAGTGGGCAGTATAATATCTTTACATTTGATTCCTTCTGTTCTTTCAGCTACAGGCCTCATGAAAGCTCTTGAGGAGTGTATCTGCATGCCTGCGTTGGGCAGGGTTCCAGGGGAAGACCAGGCTTCAGATGAACTCCTCTCCCAGAAGCTTAACTCAGTCCTCAGGGTCAGGGATGTGACTGGTAGAGGGAGGGGAGGAGAGAGGAGTAAAAGGCCAGAGAACCCACACCTTGGAAGGTCAGGCCCTTTCCACTCAGCTGGGCAAACTCTCCCCTGCTCAGCCCTGAGTCAGTCTTCAGAGCACCTTTCAGGTACAGATTCCCCAGCCTGGCATCCAAGACCAACCTTCCTGGCCTCGTCTTCCACTGCTCCCCTCTGTGTACCCCACTACCAGCCAGACCTCGAGCACACTACCCCTTTCCTCCCTGGTACATCTGCTACTGGGCTTCCCTTGGCCTGGTAACTGTCACTCCTCTCTGTTTGGATATCACTCATCTCTCAAGCCCTGCCTCCATGCCACCCCTAAAGCCTCCTTTGACTTTAATAATGCACCCAACACCCTCTTGCTCCTGCTGGGGCTTCATCTGAATCTGTGTGGAGTGCGGGTAGGTGGGTAGCAAGTGAGTATGTGTAGTTTGAAAAGTTATGATCGTGTCTATTGTTTTATCCATAAAACTGCCAAAAGTGAGGTTAACAAACTGTTCCGGATTAATGGAATTATACTTCAGACAGTGAGAGAAAGCATTACTGGGGTCATAGGCTAAAAAAAAAATGTTGAGAATTCACACTCTAATTGATAAATCCTCTTGCCTGTTCAACCTTCTAAGGGCCCTTGCACCTTTCTGTAGCACTCTCTGGGCCCTGCCTTACACTTATTGATCTTGCTCCTTTGCTAGGGCATAACCACTGCTGACTGGCAGAGCTGAGAGGGCCTTGGGAGATCACCGGATTCAGGGATCCACCACTTGTTCTTCACGAGTTGCATGTGAGCAATGGGTTCACCTTTGCAGTGAGCTCCTAAGGTTATTTTAAAAACTGAGTTTGAAAGCTGTCACCTCTCACCTTTCTTTTACATTCAAGAAAGCATAAAAGAAACTGAATGATTCTGGAACAAAGAGGTCATTGCTTGGCTTTTAAAAGGCCTTGTGAAACCATGGTCTTGACAGCTTAATTTGTAGAGATAGAATGCTTTTTTTCTTTTTCACATTTATGAAGCAGCCCTTTGCATCAGCAGAGCAAAGCTGGGAGGCCTGGGCATAGCTTTAAGCTAGCGCTGTGTATTTGTCCGTTTGCGTTGCTATAAAGTAATACCTGGTGCCAAGTAATTTATTTAAAAAGGAGGTTTGTTTGGGCTCAGGGTTCTGCAGGCTGTACAGGATGCATTTTGGAGAACCCAAAGGAAACTCCAACAGCAGGAAGGGGGAAGCTCTTCCTGGTAACTTGGGAGGTAGGGGAGGCTGTGAGCTGTCTTCTTCCTCCATGCCACCCTCCCTGGGTCAAACTTCAGAGCAGGAGCAGGTGAGAAATGTTCCCAGATAGGTGTGGGGGACCTGAGAATATTGGGGCTTGTGGACTGCCTTCTGTGTGCAGCCTGAGGTGAAGACAAACTTCCCAGAGAAGGTCCGGGTTTGGCATGGCCCTGGGTCAGATGTGGTGCAGCCTTGGTTGAGGGAGCTGTGCAGGGTGGTTTTTAATCAGTGTTTCTGGCTGCCAATGCCCTGGATCCAACAAAGGAGAGGATCTGGGAGTTCCTATGTGCCCCCGAGGGGAGATTGCAGAAGTGTGAAAGAATTGTGGACATAGAGGCCTGCAGTTAGGATGAGGAGGTCATGTGACTGCAGGTGGTGGGAGCAGCTAGGACTTCATCCAGGAGTGCTATATAAGAAGTCAGGAACAATCAGGCGCAGTCAGAGGGTAACAGGTTGGACACCCAGGGATGGGTGGCCTAAGGACATATGTCATGGAGGCCGACAATAACCCAGAGGGCAGCAGATGGGCTAGGGGCCCTGCCCTGGCCACCACAGGAGACACAAAACTTCCCCACCCCAAGGCCATCCAAGGAAGGAGGATGGAAGAAATGGTGTTAAAAGGCACTTTTAAATGGAATTACTGTTTAATGGTAAGTTGATCCCCTCCCACCATCCGTTAAGACCCCCCACACCTACTAAACTGTCACCGGGAATGGAGAGTCTAGATCAAGAAGTGGTCAGCAATGGAAAATAAAGTAATTTTGTCTTACCCACCCTAGTTATTATATGTAAAGTCCATCTTTTATTGCAGTAATTGTAACTTTGATGAGTGATAAGAAAGAGAAGCTTGAGGTGCTGTGAGAATATATATTGGGACATCTGGCCTAGTTTGGGACATCAGAGAGGGCTGCCAAGAGGAGGTGATGTTTAAGAGAAATTCTGGAAGATATTTATGTATAGGGGTTCATGGGAGCGCAGAGGGAGGGCAGCGTTCTAGGAGTGGGTGACCCTTGCTTCTTTATCCTGTATGAGAATCCCTCCAGAGTCCCTGGGCTGGGCTGCCCTAGCCAATCCTTCCATCCCTGTCCAGGGCCAGGAGCAAGGGGGCTCTTCCCAGAGGCCCCAGGGGTCTGCTGGAAAGGGTAGATGTGAAGACAGCCTGGGCTGAGCCTCTGGCAGGAAGCCTGGCAGTTGGTTGTCCCTGGCTTCTCAGCCAGCCACAGCCCCTAATGCCTTTGCTAACTGAGCAGGGTTGGGGTAGGAGAACTCCCAGCCCCCACGTCCCCTGCTGGTCCATATGCCCTGCTGCTCAGCCAGGAGCCGTGCGTGGTGTTGGCTGCTCCGCTTAATGGTCGGGAAAGGAGGCAATCATGTCCCTTCCATCTGCCGGCTGAGAGCCTGTGCAGAGGAAGCCCATTAGTGGCCCCTACTCGTGTGCCAGCCTCAATTAGCCTAAGCTGGAGCAAAGGGCAGCATGAGTAATAAACCTGCAACCAGGCAACAGGGGGCTGGGGATCCCTGGAAAGGCTGGGGGCCCAGGAGAGACCTGGGTGAGGGGATAGATAGCATTTGGAGGGAATCTGTGAGGGGAGACAAAGAGAAGGTAGGTATCAGCTGTTTCCTTGCTCCTGCTTTGAGAGAAAATGTTCCAGACTGGAATCAAAACCGCAGGACCAGAAGTTCTCATTCATTGAAAGCATCTGGACCCAGGCTGAGTGAAAGCAAATGGACTCCAGTTCACGAGGGCAGAGAAAAGCATACCAGGAAGTGGACTCTCAGACTGGAGGGGCAGGGATGGGGGTGGAGACAGGGCTGATGCCTGGATTGGCAGCAACCCTCCAGGAGCAGTGAGCTGGCCTCGGACAGTGGGCTGGGGGAGCTCCGCAGTGCCTGGTGGTACTTAATCTGGGGTGGGTGGGAGCGGAGGCCACAGCCTGGGCTTTCTGGGGAGCACAAGGACCCCTTAAATAGAGCTTGCAGAGCCCCTGTGGATGTGAGGAGCTGCAGGCTGGGCCTTGGCTGTTGGGAAATTAATTTCCCCATGATTCTCCCTGTCCTTTTTCAGGATTCCAATGCTTCATAGAACAGCCAGGGGAAGGGTCACCAGATAAAAAGTAGGATGCCTCGTTAAAGTTGAATTTCAGATAAGCAACGATTCAATGGATTAATATAGGTATGTGCCATATAACACATGAGACATACACTAAACAATAATCCATTTCTTACCTGAAATTCAAATGTAACTGGGCACTTTGGGTTTTTTCCAGAGGGTGATGGGAGGCCTCCTCCCAGCGTGGGATCTGCTTCTCTTCTGGGGGAAGGAGGGTGTCCTGTGCTGACCCCTGGCTCTCTGCCCAGGCCCATCCTGAGGGTGTGCAGGTCCCTGTGGGAGGTCACTGGATTCCCTGGCTGACTCTGGTGGGGCCCTCCTTATATGGGCAATGGAGGGGAGACTGCTTCATGAGGGCCACCCAGAGCTCTGGTGGGCAAGACAGATCAGAGGAGGTCTGGGGAGCGAGGATTCTGTAGGCCAGAGTGGAGGGCCCAGGTCCACAGGAAGCCTGTCCTCACCAGTGGGGCCACAGTATCTCTGGGTTCCTGCGGCTCCTTGCTCCACCGTGCTCCCCTTGGTTAGCCAACTGGACCTCCCTCAGCCTGGGAAACAGGCATGACTCCCAGTCACACGCCTTTCACGCAGATGGGGCACACGCAGGCAATCATCGTGGCCTTTAAGTACTGGCGGTTGGCTTCCTGGCACAGGGTCTGTGCCTGCCCACCTCAAAATCTTCCTTCCCAGAGGCCGGGAGCTGTGTGGCTGGGTAGGGAGACAGCATGGAAGGGAATATCAGTGCTCTGATCACAGCTGGACATGGTTACAATGGGGGAGTGCTGCGTTTCTGCGTGTCCCATCTGGGGACACAGTACTTAAGTTTTGATTTTTCATTTGAAGCACAGAGTATTCCTCGGCCTCCCACCCTGCTGGGGCCCATGGTGAGTAGGACAAGGGGTGAAAGTTCATGGACACAGACCAGTGAGACGAGAGACAGTGCCTGAACAGGCAGCTCCTCGTTAGGCCTAGGAGGAAGCTGTCACCAGGAAGCCAGGCACTGGGCAGTGACAAACCTGCAGAGTTCACCATCACGCCTGAGCCCCGCAGCCATTCCAGGCATTCAAATACCTGTCTCTGCTGGTCAAGGTGGCTCATGCCTGTAATCTCAGCACTTTGGGAGGTCAAGGCAGGTGGATCACCTGAGGTCAGGAGTTCAAGACCATCCTGTCCAACATGGTGAAACTCCGTCTCTACTAAAAATACAAAAATTAGCTTGGCGTGGTAGCATGCGCCTGTAGTCCCAGCTACTCCAGAGGCTGAGGGAGAAGAATCGCTTGAACCCAGGAGGCAGAGGTTGCAGTGAGCCAAGATCGCGCCACTGCACTCCAGCCTGGGTGACAGAGCAAGACTCCACCTCAAAAATAAAAAATAAAAATAAATAATAAATAAATAAAAACCCGTCTCTCCCAATGCCACCCCCCACCACTCAGGCTCTGGGTTCCCTGGCCCATATGGTTTCAAATGAACAAAGCAGAATCTTCCCTTGAGAGAAGATTCTGGAGGCAAAATGCCCTCCCCAGGACAGGTGGGCTCCTGGCAGACAGCAGCCGCTCTTGGTGATATGTTTTGGCTACTTCATATCCTTCCCTGTTCCCAACCCAGATAAGCCTCTGCTGTCTCTGGGCCAATTCATAATTCTCAATTCCCTCAAAACCTGCTAAAAATGGACCTGACTGGGACTATTTGGGATGAGCTGGTTTGGTGTGAGGCCACCTGCACCTTGCACACCCCACCCTCAGCCCTCCGTCCCCTCACTAAGGAGTTTCTTTGCCGGTGATTCGGGTTTCCTGGGTGTGTCTTCTCTCTGCCTTGGGACTGCAGATTCTTCCCAGAAGAGAACAGTTCCTTCCTTCTTTTTCCTCTGGTGCTCAAAACATGATTGCTTTCTCAGAGGGTATTCGCTTGTCATGGGTGACTTCTTGTCTTTTGATTGGAGACTCCAGCTTGCCCATGAGGCTGTCCTGAGCTCTCTCTCTCTCTGCCCATCTCTGTATCCAATTCAAATGACCAGACTGCTCCAGGCGGCCCTGGGGGAGCCTCATTTCTTTTGAACACATTCTCAAGAGGTGGTTGTTGAACTTGAGGGGTACGGATTTATCAGGCTCAGGTATCTGGGGCGTCTCAGGGAACACTGGAAGTGGAGGGAAATGAAAGGTCAGATTCAGGTCTCTCTCTGCTCCCTTTATTTTGTTGATCCAGAGAGAGTAAGTGACCCAACTAAAATCTCCGAGCTGGTTAGGAGCAGAACCAAGATGGAAACCTTCATCCCTTGAATCTAAATCCATCACATTTTTTCTACCATTTTAAATTCCAAGAAAGCAAGTGTGCCAAGGGGCGGGGCTGGGGACAGGGTTCGGAGTCCACCCCTCACTACTCTTTCAGGCCTGCTAGGCCCATATCTTTTCTCTTCACTCCCACATCAGCTTTGCGCCCACCACAACAAGAGTCAAGTCCCCCTCTACATATGGAGGGCGCAGAGAGCCCCTGGCAGAGAACCAGACCCTGGTCAGAGCTGCGTTAAGACTTGGTAGCTTCCTGGCATGTCACGCTTAGTCGGGTGCTGAAATATTCCCAAAACCTCACCAACTGGAGACAGACGGTGCTCCTCCCAGGGTTGATACACTCATGATCCACTTGGGGTCTAGAGTGAGACTGAAAGGGCCATGCTCAGTCACCTTTTGGGGTGGGTGGCCCCATTAGCCACCCGGCCCTGGCTTAGCTCTGTGGGTGTGTGGTGCACCTTTGGGGCTGGAGCTAACCTGCTAGGACCTGGCGAGAGGCCATGCCTTGTCTCCTAAAGCCACCTTCTTAGCTCTTCTCTCATGTAGCCTTTGACCTCACCTTTAAGTGCATGTGGAATATTAGTCTGAATGAAGGCCAAACTGTGGCACTGCCTGGGCACCTGCATATTTCTGTATATCTCTGAGGGTGCAGCTCCAGTCCCTTGCTGTGTAATCTCACGTATTCCCCTTTCTCCTCTGCTGTCTTAGCTCAATCCAGGAGCCACCTGCTCCCCCAAGAGAGTGCCCCTCACTTCCACCCCTCTATCCCAGCCAAGCTTCTCCCACACTGCCCACGGCCCCACCACGCCAGCCATCTGCAGCACCTGTCACCCTCCTCTGCTCACACTGAGGTCCGTAGCAACCACTCTCCTGGTAAATCCAGGGATGCCTCTGGATCTTGCAAGGTCTCTCTGGCAGCATTTGATGCTGTGATGAGTCCCTCCGGTTTAAAACTCTCTTCCCTTGATTTGTTCAATGAAATTGTCTCTTGATTTTCTTCTTTATTCTCCAGCCAGACTCTCTCTTCTTGATTGTACTTTTTCTCTCTTGGGGGAGGGGGGATATTCCCTCCTAACACCAAGCATCATGTTTATGCGACTTTGTTCACTCACTTTTTTATTCATTCATTCAGCAGATATTTGTGGGGTACCTGCTACCACCAGGTGCTGCTGTCACCCCTGCAGGGTGAGAAGGTCCCTGACCTCACAGGGCTTACCTCTAGCATGTGTGTGTATGTGGGAGCATGTGGGAGACTGCAATCTAACATTTATAAGCAAGAAAAGCATCTAATAGAAAACAGTGCAAGCACAGTGTGGAAGTGTAGCAGGCCATGCCATGTGGTAGTGTGGGGCTACTTTTGAGGCGGTCGGGGAGCTGCTCTGAGGAGATGACCCATGTGATGAGGTTGGTGAGCCTCGTGGAGGTTGGGAGATAGTGGAGCCTGAGCCTGAAGAACACCAAATTCCAGGGTTTTAAGCCTGAGGTACAGGGGCACCTCCAGAGAGGAGCTGAGGCAGGAAGGACACAGGCTATGGGTGCAGGAGGCACTCTTGCAGGGCTTTACACTTTACCAGCCAGCCCAGGAGTTTGCATTTTGATTCTTTTTTTTTTTTTTTTTTTGAGACTGAGTCTTGCTCTGTCACCCAGGCTGGAGCCTGTGGTGCAATCTTGGCTTACTGCAACCTCCACCTCCCTTGGATCACTGCAACCTCCGCCTCCCAGGTTCAAGCTGTTCTCCTGCCTCAGCCTCCCGAGTAGCTGGGATTACAGGTGCCTGCCACCATGCCCGGCTAATTTTTTTTGTATTTTTAGTAGAGATGGGGTTTCACCATGTTGGCCAGGCTGGTCTTGAACTCCAGACCTCGGGATCCACTCGCCTCAGCCTCCCAAAGTGCTGGGATTATAGATGTGAGCCACCACACCTGGCCTGCATTTTGATCTTAAATGTGAGGAGGAACCATGGAAGGGTCTGAACATCTCACAGTTAGCTCTTTCTTTTTCTGAGCTAGTTGTACTTCCTTGTTCATGTCCCTCCTGCTTCTGCCTGAAGAATACTGAGCCTGCTGGTTCTCTCAGGGGCAGCTCTCCAAGGCTGGGATGTCTCTCTGGCATCATCCTGGTGCAACCTGCACTTCCTGTGGGTGGGCCCTCCTGGATCCTGGATCCGTCTCCCTCTTTGGAGGACAGGGTTGGGAGAATCAGTGGGTCTGGCTGGGGTCTGAAGGTCCCTGTGTGGATCCTCCCCTCATTGTTTCCTCTCCCAAGAGCAGGGAACTTTCTCCTGTGGTCTCCCCTCCCCCTGCCCCAGGTCTCACGTCTGTCACTAGCTATGACTTACCTAATGTGTGTCACCCAGAGGACGGAAACATTTGATTGCTGGGGAAAAATACTTTATTTTTTCCTAACGCCTTTCAAAAAATGAGTCATGATTGGTCTAAAAATAGTCTGTGGAAATCAGAAGAAACAAATACACAAAAAATGATACTAAAATCCAGAGTACCTAATTATAGGAGAAAGGAAATGGTTTGGCAGAATTGGGATTCCAGTAATGTTTTCATATTTTCTTAGAATCAAACATCACGCAGGGAAAGTGAAATACATTCAGCATTGTTAATAAATTTTCCAACCCAGAGACTCAACATCCCTCTATCAAGCTATTTACAACTTCCATGAGCATTTCTGAGTTGCTGGTTTTTGGACTTACTCTCCTCTCTGCTTTTCCCCAGGCAGCCCCTGTTGACCAGCATAAACCTCACAACCGGCATGATCAAGCAAGCGGCCTGTCACTGCTGCTCAGTCCAGACACTGAGCAAGCACCTTGGGTGAGAAGAGCTCCGTAGAGGGCACCAAAGAAAGATTATTGAGTGGATGGTTCATGAATCCGTAGGAAAAAAAGGGGTGATCACTAGGAAGCAACTTGGGTTCACCAAGTACAAATCTGGCCACAACAAACTCCTTTCTCCGGCCACTAGGTTTTCTAGACTGGTAGATGTGCAGGGCACCGTGGACATGGCATATCTGAATTTCAGCAAGGCATTTTGTAAGGACTTTGATGTAATCCTTGGGGACGAGATGCAGAATTGTGGATTAGACAGTAATAGAGTTAGATGGATTAGCAGACCAAGAGCAATGTGAGCCAACAGTGGGGTGAGGCTGCCAGGAAAGCAAATGCAATCTTGGACTATATTAATTGAAGCACAGAGTGCAGAAGAGGGGAGATCATGGCATGGCCCTCTTGCTTGGCAGTGGTTAGACCACATCTGGAGCCTTGTATTTCATTCTGGGAGCCACAATTGTGCAAGGACATTGACGAATGGGATGGCATTAGGAGGAGGGGGCCTGGGATGCCCCAGGGTCTTGCTGCCATGCCAGATGAGGAGTGGCTGAGGGAGCTTGGGACCTTAAACTGGAAAAGAGAACTTGAAGTGGGTCCTGACAGCTGTTTTCAAATATTTAAAGGTCTGCCGTGGAAGACTGAGTAGAAATATTGGATGCAGTGTTAGAAACTCAGCATTTGACAGCCAGCCAGGTGGATTTTGGTTTGGTCCATAGTACCCCAACAAGAAGAGGGAGGCTCTGAGCCCTGCGAGAGCCCTGGAGGAAGAACTCAATGTGCGCTTGGCCAGATGCATCCTGTCTTCACTCTTCTGTCTTACCAGAAATAAACCAATAAACCTTGTGCTGAGCCCGGAGGAGGATGGAGGGATACAGTGGTGCATGGTACCCTGACCTCAAGGAGCTTCTGTCTGAGTCAGAGTGTTGGACAAACAAACAACAGTTATTCATACAAGGATCTAACTGTTTACAGGAGGAAGAGCACTTGATTGTAGGGAAAGAGGCCTGTTTACTGGTTCCTGTTCAGCTGCTAATTAGCTGTGTGACCTTGGGGAAATTATTGCATCTTTCTGTGTCTCCAGTTTCTTGTGTGTCAAAACAAATTTCTGGAGTGTGGCCCTCGACCTTTGCGGTGCACACTGGTAGGAAAATTTAACACTCGTCCCCTGCCTCAGCACATCAGTAGTCCTGGGGCAGGGCGGCCAGGTGATTCTAATACAGGAGACTCACAGATCACTGGAAGACACTGACAGAGTGAAGAAATAGCACAGCCTTTATGAGAAGTTTTCTGTTTGTTCTTGAGAGTGAGGAGGTGGGCTGGCAGGGAGACTGAACAGTTAGGAGGTGTCCTAGTCTGTTTGGGCTGGCAGCTTGTAAACAACCATTTATTTCTCATGGTCCTGGAGGCTGGGACGTCCAAGATCAAAGTGCCAGCAGATTCAGTGTCTGACACTTGCCCACTTCCTGGTTCATGGACAGTGACTTCTGTGCCCTCACATGCTGGAAGGGGAAAGAGAGTTCTCTGAGGTCTCTTTTATAAGAGCACTAATCCCATCTATGTGACCTCTACCCTCATACCTAATCTCCCGCACCTCCTAATACCATCACCTTGGGGGTAAGGATGTCATCATATGAATTTTGTAGGGGAAATAAACGTTCAGTCCATTGCAGAAGGCTACAACTCCAAGCTGAGGAGGAAGGAATGCCAGCCAGACCTAGGGCAGTGGAATGCAAAGCACAGGGCAGGGTCTCACTGGAGAGCTAGAAGTAGCCATCATGGCATGTGGGAAGAGGAAGGGCACACGTGAAAGATGGCTTTGCCTGATGAAGCTTTACAACTGGCCTGGTAGATAGGCTTTCTTCCTTGGAGGTGGGAATGATGATGGACCACAGCCGAAGACCTTGGACTGGAAATTCTGACCACTGATCTGGTACTCTCTGGACGGATAGTCCCAGCTCACAAACTTCCTGGCAGAGGGGACAGGCTCTTCTCTGACCATGAGCTCAGGGAGGTGGGGACCTCCGGGGAAGGACCCTAGCTGACTATGTCCTTGTCCAAGCTGGTTCCACTGGCCAGAGTCTCTCCTCTCCCACTCCTCTCCACCTCCACCTCACTCCCTTTCTTTCTTTCTCTCTCCCTCCACCTTCTTTCTCTTCCTTCTCTCTCTTCTACTCCTTCTCCCTCTCTTTCTTCCTTCCCTGCCTCCTCCAGGCAGCAGCATCAGGGAAATAATGAGGTTGCCCAACTGGTGGTGCACACACCATCAGGGTGTAGAATGAAGACAAATGACTGTAGCTAAGAGACAATTTGAAAAGGGATAAATACAGGCAACAAGTTATTCACCACGGCAATTTGTAAAGAGCGTTAAAAACCTGCAGATGGGTTGTTTCACATCATCTCCTTTTCCATTTGCAGGCTGACAGGCCCGGGTAAACGACAGTGATGGATGGCTTAGAGCCGGGCCCCTTAATCTACCGCTCCGCCATTGATTAGTTTGGCTCGCACTGCACCCCAGGGTGGTGGACGTGACCTGTCTCCTGGAATCGAGAGCCTGAGCTGGACCCTGGACTTGGAGGGGTCTCTGTGGGGAAAGGGGGTGCAGGGCTGTTGGGAAGAATGGAGTGGGGAGCCAAGGGGCTGCCAAGGGCTTGGCACCAGAGACCCGGAGGCTAGCACAGAGCAGCAGGAGGTTTCTGTCGCCGAGGATTTAGTTGATCAGGCAGAGATATCGGGGTAGAGGAATAGCAGAGGTCGGGGATCAGAGTTCCGCCCTCCAGCCCCAGCTTCCTGGAGAGGCCTTGCCCTGCTCCATCGTGGCCTCATCGTGCTGCCCAGCAAGGGCTGGTGCTGAGCCCTCAAGGGCCCTTTTACAGACTACTTTTTGACTCTGTTTCCTAAGTTCCTAAATGCCTTGCTGTGAATGAATCAGAAGGTAACATTACACTGGTGTTATAAATGAGGAAGGAGTCCTACAGAGAAGGGTTGTCATCATCTGGGTGTGGGTGGTTCCAGGCTGAATTTAGGATGTCCAAAGTAAAGAGAGTATAGACAGAAAGCCCCTTGAGATGATATGGAGGTGGGAAGGGCACAGGCTAGCAGGCTGCTGCAGAAGGGATCAAAAGATTACAAGGCATCAAAGACTACAAATTTAGGGCAAGGTGAGAATGCAGAATTCCCCGTAGTGCCTAATAAATTAGAGAGAGAAGAAAGATTTGAGGAAGAGATATGCTGCTGCATTGGAAAAAGCATTAGAGTAGGATCTGGGGGACTTTGGTCTTGCCTCTGCTCCCCATATAGCTTATGGCAGAAACTCCCTGCCATTGCCGTGCTGGGCAATGGCAGAAACTCCCTGGGCTTCAGCATCCGAGTGTAAAAAGAGAAATGTGGAAAATAGTAGCAGCTCACACTTGTAGTGTGCTTTGACATTTATGGGAGTGCTTTCTTTCTTTCTTTTCTTTTTTTTTTTTTTTTTTTGAGATCATGACCCCATTTGATCCTCTTAACAATCCAGAGAGGGAAGAAGGTAAGTATCACTGTTCCCATGTTAAGATTGAACAGATAGAGGCTCAGAGAAGTTAAGTAACTTGACCAAGGTCACACAACTTATAAAGTGGTAGAGCCTGAACTCCACCTCCACCATACCACATGACCACATGGCTGTGGGGTTCCAGGGCTTAAGAGACATGGGGTTAATGAAGTGCAGATTAATCAAACTTCAAGCAAACCCTTACCTAAGTTTCAATCTTTAGAACAAAATATGTCCTTGTAAAAACTGGGCAATCATTGCCCCAATGGTCCATGAATCTGAGTGCCCCTGAAATCTCCTGGTCTTGCCTGAAGGATGATGAGAATACAGATCAGGATTGGTTTCCTTAGAAACAGACTGAACACAGAATGGGGTGACTAGTCCTGGGGTCTGGCACCCTTACTGCTTGCTCCCTATTTGAAGCCTCACTATTCTTTAAAATCTGGTTCAGGGCTCACCTCCTCCTTGAAGACCTCCCCGATCACCACAGCCACAATGAGGACTTCTCCTTTGGGACCTCACATACTGCACTAGTGAAAGCAGTTGTTGATCACATACTGCCTGTATTGCCAGTCAGGCCAAATGTTCTGGGATCTGCTTAATAAATGCAGTTGCCTGTACTTATATTGGAGAGAGGTTGGGATCAGGGGCATTTATAGCCCCCCCGCCCCACCACACATGCAACCCAAGCATTGACCCTGAGTCAGGATTAATGAGTTGAACCCTCTCTGGGCAACTAAGTACCTGTCTACACTTGTACAGGTCACTTTGCCCTACATAGGCTTGTGGTTCTTGCCTGTAAATTATAGGGGTGATGGTAGTGTAGAAAAATGACCCAGGTTGGTGGCTCTCAGCCCCAGCTGTCCATCAGAAACACCTGTGGAGTTTCTAAAATACAGAACTCTGGGTCTGATTTCAGACCTGCTGAATCAGAATCTCTTGGGAAAAAAAAATGGCCTTTCAGAAAAAGCTTCACAGCGGATTTCAATGTTCATCAGGACTGGGAAACAGTGAACTCCAAGGAGAATCCCAGCAGCAGTCATTAATTGAGTTCTCCTGTGCATCGGGCAATGCGCTAAACCCTCATACGCACTTTATCATGTTTCACTGACTACAACCTGGCTACTTTCTGAGGTCAGATCTCCCAGGAAACAGACTCTGAGACAGAATACTGTGGGCAGGAGGATTTCTGGGTAGCCCTCCCAGACAACAACATCTGTACGGGAGCAAGGGATGCAGGACTGGGCAGAGGGAGCAGGTGAAGTACGTTTAGAGCTATGTTGTAACTAAGTATAGTTAAAGGCCTTAACCCAACCCAGAGCCGAGGTTGGGATCGTCTTCCAGTCAAACAGAGACAGCAGAGTCAAGTCTTTGTTTCTCACATGGACCAGTCTTCTGGGGGAAGACTGGCTTTGTGTGCCTACCCTGAGGGAGGATGCCCACCACTAAGGAGGGCTGTCCTTTCTGCCAAGGCCTTCCTGCAGAGGAACCCGCTATGAGCCAGCAGCAGGCAGTGTCAGGCAGCCACAGGAGGGAAGGACTGGAGCCTGAGCAGACATCTGGTGGCCGATCACAGCATCCGCTAGCTGATGACACCTATGGATGGAAGTAAAGGTGCAGAGATGAATTTGTCTAAGCTCACAGCATTCATATGGGGCAGAATTGAGATGTCAGCCTAGGTCAACATGGTTCAAAGCCACACATTCATATCGGAAATATTTGCATAAAAATTGAAACACTAGTTCCCAATCCCTCCATCCTTCACACACACACACACACACACACACACACACACACACACACACACACACACGCCATGTTAAAGGGAAGCTAGAAGTAGAAGGGCCAAGCCTGAAGTCGCAGGGGTAAGGGACTAGAGAGAGTAAACGAGGCTGTGGCAGCAATGGTAGGATAAACCTAGGTCTGCCAAACTCAGTTTTGTTCCGATATTAAATGTATCTTAATAAAAAGTATTTACCAATTTGCCTTAGTTCTCACATCACAGAAGGATTGACTTTCATCCTTCAGAATAACGTGCTTTAACTTTTGTATATTTGCTGGGCCATCTCCAAGGGCCTTTGATGGAACCACTGAAGGCTGCCAAGGCCTTTGTTCCCACTGACAGGGGCTTGGGGCCTGACTCCTTCTGCTCTAGCTCCCCCTGTCCATGCCCTGGCCTGAGGGGCAGTTGGGGAGTTTAGGATGGTTGGCAGCCAACTCGGGTGCCCTTGCTTGGCCATCAGCAGCAGCTCACTGGCCTCCTGTGCGCAGAGAAGCAGCTGGGAGCAGGGGGAGGCGTCAGCTGGCCTGGTGCAGACACCAAAATAGACGTGGGAGTTAGTGGAGAAGGCAGGGGCAGGAGTGTGAACACACCTTGGTGAAAGCCAGCTCCAGGGGAGCCAGGAGAGGAGGAACAGGGCTGGGAATGGTAGACAAGGCCTGGAGCCCCTCAGCCAGGGGGACACTGTTGCCAGGGGTCCCCAAAGGCCTGTGCATTTGAGCACTGTCTGGTCCCCGCTCACTCTCATCTTTCCTGTTCCCTCACCCTTCTTTATGTACTCACAGGTTCCAGCACGAGGAGGGGCCATGAGGGCAGGGGCGTGTCTGTTGGAATCCCCCAGGGTCCTCATCAGTGGCACATGCCTGGCACAGAGTACTTAGGAAGTAGTTCTTAAATGAGTGGATTTCCTCATTTGTTCATCCACTTTCATTCATTTGACTATTCTTTCACTCATTCTCAAAGCACTTGTCTTCTAAGGGTACACTGGAAGCTCCTAAAGGCATTTAGAGCATGAATATCGGCCCCTTGGGGTTAAAATCTGGTTGGGAAGTTCAGGATGGGCTTGAGCATGAGGAGCTCAGAGGCGAAGTGAGTGGCCTGCTCAGCTGAGAGTCGAGGCAGGGGTGAGGGGCGATTGCTGACAGCTGGCCTGGCCTGGCCTGGCCTGGGAAATTCTCCTTCATGAAGCTGGACCCAGCAGTGGGCAGGATCTGAGCAGGAGGAGGGGACAGCCCAGGCAGGAGTCAGAAATGAGTGGGGAGAGGCCATAGATCAGGTGAGGTCAGGAGGGGAGGACACAGCATCTTCCCTGGTCCTAGCAGACGGCAGTCTTGATTTCTGCAGACTGCCTGGCCAACTGCTTTCTGGAGTCTGCCTGGGTGTGGACTGGAATTGGGTGTGATCACCCCGAAGCGGCACACATCAAGCAGGGTCTGTTCTCAGGGCCTCAAAATGACCTAGAAAGTGATTTTGAAGAATATGCATCCCAGAATGAGCAGGCCTGTGGAGAGCCAGGTGTCAGAGGCAGCCAGTCATCACACTGGGCTGTGACACTGCTTGAGAATGACTCACGGGTGACCAATCAGAAGGCAGCTTTGGAACAGATAAAAATGACCTCCTCCCAAAATGGAAGGGAAAGCAACTGATCACGCAGACTCTCCCATAGCCCCATCCTCACCTATCAGGCATGCATAAGCCTTTACATCCACTTAGTCACTGAGGTCCTAGAAGTGCCGGGCACCCACACTGCTGTGCTGTGGAGATCTAAACCTCTCTGTGTCTTCCCACCCCCTGCATAGGGGATTCTAGCCAGCCATCTGCTTCTCATGGAGGAGGGTCTGTGGGATCCCTGACTGAGCCTGCTGGAATGCACCTGTGTCTAGGTGAATTCTAACACTGCACAGGTGAGGGGCTGTGTGGCTCATGTCCTCACTCCCCTCTCATCTCTTCCACCTTCTCAGGAGGCCAGGTCACAGGGAGGAGGGTGGGAAATTCAGACCCTTTCATCCCTACTAGTAAGCAGCCCTCAAAAAGGGGCAGGTTTATCCATCGGCCTCTGAGGCAATGACTGCTTATCCCCAGTGAGTAGGAGAAGTGACTGGGCATGACCTCCAATTCCAGGCTCCCAGGTAGGGGTTTGCAAAGGGCTCTTCTTTATCCCAGGCCCCTATTTGGGTCTTGCAGGATACATGGAGGGGTTGGCCCAGGGAAGGAGGAAGCTTAAAATTCTCAGGGTACCCTCCTGCAGAAGCACCTGCCCAGGAGTAAAGGATCACTGTTATTCTGTCTCCACCAGAGCCAACCCCATCCCCCACTGCCATTTCTCTTCCCCCTAGCCCCATCCACTGGCTGAGACTCAAGTTTCCAGCAAGGGCTGAGCTTGCCTGGTCCCCTGAGGAGTCAGGGTCGTTGCCTGGCTGTGTTTCTTCCATAGGAGGCAATCTTGCCATCAGACACACTCACTACCACCAGGGAACCCCCTGGACCCTTAGCCTGAGGGGAAGGTGGAGAATTTTATCACAAGTTCAAAGGCTGCCCACAGCAGGAGGGGAGAAAAGGGGAAAGGTTTCTGGGACACACCACGGCCGAATAGCTTTGGCAGTTTTGAAGGTCACTTTTTTCCCCTTCCACCAAAGAATTTAATTAGTCTTCCATAAAGCAGTTAGATTTAGGAGCGGAACATTTTTAGCTCCCCTGCTAGGACTGCTCATGAATATTGAAGACCAGGGAAGAAGGCAAGAGGCAGGAGCGGCCAGCTCATACTCCTGCCTTGACTCCCTGGGGACTGGGACGTTTGGGCACAGGAAGGGGGCAGCTGGGTTCCTGGGTGGGGGGCCCACACAGCCTCCAGCAGCCCCGTGTCACTAAGCACTGGGGGGATCACGTCTTCTTCCATCAGTCAGGACCTAGGGAGGAGCATCCCACAGTGTGGTGTGAATGGTGAAGGTGGGGTGGTGCAGGCCTGTGGGCACAGGTGGCAGCAGAGTGTGCCAGGCCTGGCAAGGGCACTGAGGACCTGCTCCAGGCCATCCCCTATTGATCCTACCATTCTGGGAAGACAGGGCTGTTTGCCATTAGCAATACCAAATGCCAAGAGCAGGCTTTGGGGGGGTTCCTGCAGCAAAGGGAAGCCCCTTCTCCAAACGGGGCATGGCTAGGTCACTTCAGAGAGCAGAGGGTGATCAAGTCAAATTGACTCCAGAGGACACAAACATGGACCCAGACATGCCTTCGATTGGTTTCTGGTGGAGCCCAGAAACAAGACACACTTCCTAGAGGTGCCTAATCAGGCAAGTGGACAGGACCAAACATGCTATAGACAATGGGTGGATTCTTAGGTCCGAGGAATGGTCGAGAGAAAACTGCTCCAGGGCTGGGAGCTGTACACTGCCAGCCTGAGGAGCCTCCTCCAACAGGTCTGCTGGGAATGCCGGCTGGATCTCAGCTTCCCACACATTCCCACAGTGTGTTCTGCTTTCCAGGCATGTGCCAGCACATGGTCCCGCAGGAGCCTCACTCACTTTATCCCTGAGCAAAAGGCAGAGCAGAGGAAGTCCCTTTTGCTCCTTTTTCTCAGATAGGGAAACTGACGTCTTGTGGATGTTATCTCTGGTACACTGATTTCATCCCTTGCCTGAGGTCATGGAGCTGATGAGCAGTAGGACTGGCTCTTGAACCCAGGTTGTGGGCACCCACCCAGTGCATTTTTGCCTTAGTAGTCACAGTACTGCTCATAGACAAGGCGAAGACTCTGGTAATATGGCTTTAAGATATGTCAGGAGGAAGTTACTGCTATATTTTACAGGGGTAAGCCAAGGCTGCTGTAGCAAAATACCCTACACCAGGTGGCTTAAACAACAGTCATTTATTTCTCACAGTTCTAGAGATCAGGCAGTCCAAGATCAAAGTGCTGGCTGATTCAGTTCCTGGTGAGGGGCCACCTCCTGGCATATAGACAGTTTGTGTTCTCAGGGCAGAAACAGAGCACCGAAAGCTCTCTGGTCTCTTCTTGCAAGGGCACTAATCCCATTATAAGGGCCCCACCCTCATGACCTCGTCTAAACCTAATTACCTCCCAGAGGCAAATACCATCACATTGGAGGTTAGGGCTTCAACATAGGGATTTTGGGAGGGAACCCATTCAGTCCATTGCTCTCTACTAGATCCCACTGGCGAGTGCTGATTCCTTGTGATAGCAAGTATCACCCCCGCCCTCAACCATCCTCCACAGCAGGAGAGTGAGGCTCCGAGAAGGGCCAGGCTGTGGGGAGCCTGATTCATACACGTTTAGTTTTATTTAGTCAGCAAACCCTGAGCACTCGCTAAGGCCAGATACTGTGCCAGGCATTTAGATCCTAAAAGTACAAGGAGCCCAGATGATATGGAATGGGAACACAGTACATCCGTGAGCCTGGAAAATGGGGAAGGCTTCCCAAAGGGATGGTATCCAAGTTGTTGATTCTGTTGCATGTAGCTCAGGCCCAGCATTGGCAGATGAGGTTGAGGGGAAGGGAGGCAGCACATTTCTGGGCTCAGAGTTGGGGCTGTGCTCCCAGGTGGCTGCCTCTCCCTCCTGATTTTACTCACCCACCCACAGGGGCCCTCCTGATCCCCAGCCCAATGCAGCGTGGCCAGAGTCAATGACTGGGGCACCAGTCCAGGAGAGGAGAGGGCTGAAGGAAAGACGGCCAGTGTGCTGGGATGCTATTTGCAATTTCAGCTTTTTGGTAGTGCACTGAAGACCCAGGCAGGAATGAATCTGTCCCTCTGCTCAGGCTGGATTGGAACCATTGAGCGGTGTGTGAGGGAGTCTGAGCTGGCCAGGGGCTGCCCAGCTGCTCAGCCCAGTGGGGCAATGGTGTTGTCCAACTAGTTCCATTTTTTATTTTGGAAATTGAGGCCTCACCAAGGTCTTGGAATGTGTTATTCGTGAATGTGAAAGGGTCCATATTTTTCTCTTAGTTTCTCTGTGGCCTTGCTTTGTGACTTGAAGCAGAATTCCTCCCCTCTCTGGGCCTGTTGTCTCTCATGACAGGACAATGACAAGAGTCCCAACAACACCTGCTTCCAAGCAATTGAAATTTTTCTGCAGTCTTGGTTTCTTCATCTCAGTGAGGCCTTGCTCACAAGGCAACCTTATCATTTGGGCTCAGGAGCCTGAGGAGCCTTGAAGCTCCACCCAGGTCTGTATTTAGGACCCTAGCTCTCCTCTCAGAGACATGTGTGACCCTGGGCCAGAGGCTTTCCCTTCAGGATTTCCTCCAGCTCCTGAGCCTTCTGGGCAGACAAGGGCCACACCTGCAGCTGTGGACATCCCTCTGGGGGTGTCAGGAGATGCCTACAGCTCAGATTTGCAGAGAGCAAACAGACCTCCACAGCACAGAGAGGCCCTTTGCCCACCTGGGAAGCTGCCCGTGGCTCCCGTCCAGCCCTCCCCATTTGCCCACCCCTCCTCCTGCTCACCAGCTGCGCTCCCTGGCCATCCGTCAGTCTTGCCTATGGAAGAGCCCGTGGCACATGCTCCCAACCTTGTCAGCTTGAAATTAAAGACTTGCTCCACGGAGCTGGTCCTCTCCAGAGACCTGCACTTTGATTATCCCCTCAGAAGGAGCAGCTGATTTGGTTTCCACATGGTGCTCCAGGGAGCGGTGTTGGGAGACAGGAGAGGGGGAGGGAAGAGGCAGAGGCGAGAGGGGCCGGGGCGGTGTTTGCCTCCTGGAGCACAGCATCTTGCAGAGCAGCACATTTCTGGGCTGCAGAGGAACTTCTGCAGTGACACCAGGCGTTGCCAGGAGCAAACTGACCTCAGGTTTTTTTGATGATTATTGTGCTGGCTTGAAGGAATATTGTTGCAAAGTATGTTATGAGGGTGATTAGAATGGACTGACTTGATGATCCTAAGAAAAGAGAAAGGAGCCCAGTGCACATGTGTATGTCAAGGAGGCTGACCTCCCTTCTTTGCCCTGATCTTTGCATTTCTGAAAAGTTTCTTTAGAGAGAAGATGCAGTTCAGTCAAGAGCCACATCCTCTCCCCAGACAGGTGGCTTATAGCCCCAAGAGGTGAGAGGGCCTCACGTTAGGGTGCAATGAGGAGTGGCTGCAGGGGTTTGGGGCTGGGCGTGTGTGTTTTGAGTGACTGGGTATGTTTCTGTCTGTGTAAGTATCACAGGTGTCAACTGGGGCCTATGATGCTGGCTGGAACTCCCTTTTCACATCCTAGGGAAGTTCAGTGTTTTATCATGAGAGTTCTAAGAATTTCCAGAGAGGGAGAGTGAGCTTGAGTTCTCATGAGGGTCTTGGCTCCAAGCTCATGCTCATGCTAAGTTTGTTCAGCTTGTGGATACATTTCCTCTGCCCCACATGCTGGCCCACAGCTGCAGTTTTGACTTAGTTGTAGATTTCAGTCTCTCCATCAAATTCTACCCCCAAACTATTCCCATAAGGCATTAACATCAACATCAGACTGGACCAAAGGTGTGGTGTGGGGGTGACAGAAGAAAATGTTTTGGGGAGTCAGTATCTGTTCAAAGGTGGGAAAAATTAGCACACCTAAAAGCATAAGAGACAAAAATATTGGGATTGAATTGATATAAACCACTTTTTAAAACATCTTAACAGCTTATTAAGGTATAACTAACAAAAACTGTCCATATTTCAAGTGTTCAATTCACTATGTTTTGACATCTAGATCTATA
Organism: Cheracebus regulus; assembly: GCA_963574635.1. Classification (NCBI taxonomy): domain Eukaryota; kingdom Metazoa; phylum Chordata; class Mammalia; order Primates; family Pitheciidae; genus Cheracebus; species Cheracebus regulus. Next base: position 239,581 of record CAUYQU010090974.1, read on the forward strand.
TTTAGATATACGCATATAGATATACACAGATTCCTGTGACCCTCAATCAAGAGGTTCCTCTCCCCTGTCACATGGCTCACAGCCCCCAGACGTGGGAGGGAGCTGTGCAATGCAAAGAGGAGTGGCTGCAGGTGCATGGTGTTGGGCACGTGTGTCAGCAAGGGCATCATCCCCAGGAGTTTCCTCCTCCCCTCACCCTGGGCAACCACTGATCACTATGAGTTGGTTTGCATTTCCTAGATGTTTATATACAAATGGAATCATGTGGTCTCTTTTTGAGATAGAGAGGTTTCATATCTCAAAACATGCAAGCAGTTCCATGTTGAATATTTGTCACACTCACCCTTAGAAAATCCTTCGCCTCTCTCTTCCACCTTGGTCCTCTGCCGCACCCACCCTGCTGGGCTTCCTTTCTTTTCCCTGAGCCTGCTTTTTGTCTCAATTTTAATGCAGAGCAGTTCAGCCATCTTTTTGTTTCCTTGACTTTTGCTAATCCATATCCTTAGAGGCTTATCTAGGTAATTTCCTGAACAAAAGACACTTTCCTCCCTAAGATCAATTCCACTGCCAGCTGTTAGGATAAGTTTTTTTTATCCTCTTATGCACTGTGTGAGTGTGTGCACGTGTGTGTAAGTGTGTGCCTGAACGTGTACTGTCAGAGAGAGTGTAGGAGTGTTCAGTGTGTGTACATCTGGGGGTATAAATGTGGGTGGGGCAAAGGGGGCTATTTTTTTAAACATTTGTTGGTGCCTACCTGTACCAGAACAAAGCTAAGTGCTTTTGTGTATTATCTCAGTCCTTGCAGCAAACATGTGACATAGGAATAATGATTCATTTTAATAGATGGGAAAATGAGATTCAAAAAAGCTAAATAAATTGTCCACAGACACACAGCAACTAAGTGGCAGAAGCAGAGCTAAACTCCAGTCTTTTGGGCTCCAGCCTCAGTGCTTCTTTCTGTGCACTGAGAATGAAGAATAGGTTAACCCTGTACCATCACCAGGTGATTGGGAAGGGCTGCCTGGAGGACTACTTTGGGAAAGTCAGTAAAACTGAGTCTGGGCTCACCAGAAAGAATGGCATGATTGATTAGTGATGTCTGCCACAGGTGTGGGTGTGGAAGTGCTGTGTGTATGTCATCGTTGCCTTATACTATGCTTCCTTAGTCCTTCCTATAATGCAAAAGTGAGTTATTATTCCTCAGCAACAGGTGACTGAAAGCCTGGATCTCTCTAGGAGCGCCCACAAGGGTGCTCTAAGTTAGCTGGCCCTATTGGATGGCTTAACTCCAACAGGGTTTCCTCCACCTTTGTTCCTCACCCTTGACAAGCTGTCCAGGGGCTGCTGGTGTGAAGGGTCTCTTCATGTTCGTCTCCAGCTCTTTCTCTGCAGGCACCTGAGACTGCCCTCTTGATTCTCTCTCCAGCTCCACTGCCATTCCTCTAGTTCAATCGCCATCCTCTCTCCTCTGCCAGAAAGAAGCCACCATCATTTTTCCTTCCCTCCCTCCCTCCCTCCCTCTCTCTGTTTCTCTCTCTCTCCTCCTCCCTCTCTTGCTCTTTCTCTCTCTCTGTGACCTAGGCTGGAGTGCAGTGGTGCAATCTCAGCTCACCGTAAACTCCGCCTCCTGGGCTCAAGTGATCCTCCTGCCCCAGCCTCCCAAGTTGCTGGGACCACAGGCACGGGCCACCACACCTGTCTAATTTTTGTATTTTTGTAGAGACGGGGTTCGCCATGTTTCCCCAACTGCCTCCATTTTTGCTTCACTATGGCCCATTCTCCTCTAGGCAGCAGGAAGTATCCTTCTAAAATGTCCTGGGGGCCTGCCACTCGTCCCCTCAGACTTCCCATCCTACTAAGTACACAGTCTAACTGTGCAGCACGGAGCTCTCCAGAGTGGGCCCTGCTCTGCCCTCTCCTTTTGCACTGTTCTCTCCTGCACTGACCTGGGCCACCGGGCCCTTCTCTTCACAGTGTGAACACATCGAACCCAGGTTTGCCTCACACCTTTCATGTCTGCTTAGATGCCATCTCCTGAGGCCAGCTTCCCCTGCTCGCTAGTAACTGTCACTCACTTTCCTGCACAGGACTTACCACAAGAGTACAATATGCCGGACCACAAGCTCTCCAGAAGCCAGTGATCCTGTCTGTCCTCATTCTCCTTGGAGTCTAGGACAATGCCACACTCACAGAGAGTACCAAACGTGTGTGGAAGGAATAAATTCAAAGCATTTTGATACAAGCTTCCTCAAATGGCTTGTGAGTCAGAGGAAAATATAACTAATAAATAGAAGGCCAGGTGTGATGGCTCGTGCTTGTAATCCCAACACTTTGGGAAGCTGAAATGTGAGAACTGCTTGAAGCCAGGGGTTTGAGACCAGCCTGGGCAACAAAGCGAGGCCCTATCTCTAAAAATTTAAATTAAATTAAATCAAATTAGGCTGAGTACAGTCACTTGCTCCTGTAATCCTGACACTTTGGGAGGTTGACGTGGGAGGATCGCTTGAGTCCAGTTGTTTGAGACCAGTATGGGAAACATAATGAGACCTAAAATCGATCTCTACAAAAAATAGAAAAATCAGCTGGACATGGTGGAAAGAATCTGTGGTCCCAGCTACTTTGGAGGCTGAGGCAGGAGGATCACTTGAGCCCAGGAGATAGAGGATGCAGTGAGCCAAGATCGTACCATTGCACTGTAGCCTTGATGACACAAGACCCTCTCTCTTTCTCTCTTCTATGTGTGTGTGTGTGTGTGTGTGTGCGCGCGCGCACGCATGCGCATGCGTGCATATACACATATGTGTCTAGGTGACCTCGGGCTAGCTGTTTAATCAGCTTGGGCTTTGGTCTCCTTATCTGCAAAATAAGACATGGTGCTTGTCCCACACACATGGCAGGGACAGAGGGCCAGTGCCAGGGCATAGGAAGCGCTGTACCCAGGCCTGGATCACCATTAGGCAAATCTTAGGAATTTGCCTGGAGGTGGGGGCAAGGGTCATTTTCTGTTCCTCAGTAACTTTGGTCTTGGTTCCAAGTGCTCCACCTTTGGAGCACTTGGGGCAGAACCAGGGGCTGCAGTAGCATTTCCTTTGCCCCAGCCAATCTCTCTCTTCATTCTCTCTGTCCAATTCCCAGCTCCAGCTAAGAGTTTCTGTCTCCTTCATGTGCAAGAGACCATTCCTGGAAGTCTCTGAGAGCTCAAATCAAAGGTGCCTGGTGCTGGCACATCCAGCACTGTGGTAGGGGAGGAGGGCTGGGTTTTGCATATTTAGGAGAAGAGTCACCACCTTTCTGGAACCAAATGGAGTCTCAGACCCTCAAGCTCACAACCTGAGAACTTCTGGGCTCTGCCCCCTAGAGCAGCTCAGTAGGGGCACATTCCCCCTCCTCCCAGGGTCACCTCTATTGGCCCCACCACCCACCCACCCCACCTATCCCTTCTCTCTTCTTTGATGGGAGGAGATAGATTTTATATCACAGGGAGTATCCCAGTAGGAACTGTAGATGGTTCTGTATCAGGCAGGAAGAAGGCTAAGGGGCTGGGAATGGTTTTCTTCTGGGGGGGCTTCCCACACCTCAATGGTTTCTTCTTTTTTGTTTTTGCTTGTTTGTTTTAAAGACAGGGTCTCACACTGTTACCTAGGCTGGAGAGCAGTGGCACCAACAGGGCTCACTGCAGCATCAACCTCCTAGGCTGAAACCACCCTCCCGCCTCAGCGTTTTGAGTAGCTGGGACTACAGGCATGCACCACTATGGCTGGCTTAATGACTTCTTCTTAAACGACTCCATCTTTGAACAACAGTCTTTGGGTATTGGAGGATTCCCCAGAATGTGGTCTGGAGAGGCAGGCTGGTTCAGGGAGCTGGCCCACAGATCCCTCGTCACTCCTGCTGACGGAGTCCCTAAAGAGCACCTCTGCCTCTGTGGTCTGTGGGTGGGAGCCAGCACAGCCTGCGGTGAGGTGGTAATGGAGTGTCAGAGGCTTGAGGTTCCACCGGGGGACAGGGTGTCCGTGGGCCAGTCGCTGCCCTTCATGGTTCTCAAGTCCATCTGCTGGTAAATGAGGGGTTAGAACAGGAGGTCTTGGGATTATGTGTGGCCCAAGAGACCAAACCCCACCAGGTCGATTGCTCCTCATCTGACTCATGTGAGCTGCTTTCTGAGCAGCGCTTGCAAGGTGAAGACTTTGCAGCTTCTTCAATTCCCTGGTTCTCAGTTTGAGCAGGGCCACTCTGGCTCGGCAGCAGCCTTGCCACTGTCACCACTGCTACCCTTTGCTACAAAGCCGCTACTCACTAGCTGTTCCCATGCCTTCCTTCACACCTCTGTGCAGCAGATGAAATCCTCTTTCCAGAGGATGAAATTGAGACACAGAGAGATAAATAAAGTTGGGAATGACCAAGCCAGGGTTTGTCCTGATGCCAGGTCCCTGCTCATTCCATATAATTCCAAGCAGGGCCACTTGTCCCTGGGTCTCCGTCCTGCTACTCTTAGAGACCCTGCCACAGGGCAGGACTTTGCATAAATGATCCACAGTGGGTGACAGATAAGACTAAGGGGCTGCCTTTCTCTAGATACCTTTGAAGAAAAGGCTGGCAACTCCCTTTGCCTCCCTGAGGACCCTGGGCTTAAGACCCCAGCGTTGCAGAGACACAGGTGCTGTGATGGAAAATGTTGTCGAAGAGCAAACTTGCTGGCAGCTGTGCTGCGTTCCTTGAGAAGGGCAAAGGCTAGCAAGACAAGCGTGATCCAGAGGTGCCGTAGGGACAGGCCTGAGTGAGGATAAACAACATGTTGGTTGGTGCAGCCAGGCAAGCAGAGAAAGTGAAAGTAAATAAGGAGATAGATGCTGTGCGCAGGTACCAGGGGACCGAGCCGCAGCAGGAGGGCGCCAGGGCACGGAAACTCGCCTGTGGAAAAAGGTAGCATATGATCAGCTAGGACAGGTACAAAAGGAGGTGGGACGAGCTTTCTAATGCTTTCTCTCCGCTCGGAGACAAAGGGAGATGGGGTCTCTGAGACTGGTTAGAACCATTCCCCAAACCCCTACAGCTCCCAGATCCTTGTTCTGAAAAGCTGAAAACCAGAAATAGCCTGTGTCCCTCTTGGAAGCAGAGGCAGGGTCTCTAGCCATTGCATGACACACACAGACTTCAATACCTAAAGGCAGGGGATAAAGAAGGCACTCAACCAATCAGTAGCCAATAAACCAAACAGATTTTTTTTTTCTAAGGCAGCCTTGCAAATAAGAACAAAACTTAACAGCCTAAAAATAAGTCTTCGTCTGCCCTCCACTGTAGAGCAAGAGGGAGCCAAAATAGTGACATGGGTCTTCTTTGCCTGCTGAAGTTTATGGAAACTTAATAACAAGCCAGGATGTGGGCCTGAGTGCCAGCCCATTCTGCAGCGTCTGAGTTTGATATTGTGGTGGCCAACATAGTGTCTCCAAGCCATCCCTTGGGACTCCAGCTAGACATGGGAGAGACCAGGGAAGAGAGGACAGAGCCTCTTTTAAGGTGATACCAGTTTCCCAAGAGGGAGGTGCCACTCAGGGATCTCCAGGGACCTCTCCAGGGACAGCAGGCTGCGTGTCAGCTGGGGCAGGAATCCATCAGCTGTAGATCTCAAGAAGACAGCTCCATCCGATAGCACTGCCAGTTCATTCATATCCATTTAGTGTCTCCTCAGATACTGGGATTTATCTTCATTAGGGAGGGAAAGAGACATTTTCTCTGATAAGATCTGGGGGATTCCTTCACCTTCATCCTGTCTCATCCCAAAGCTGGAGCAGTGGGTGGGGTATTTTGCAGAGACCCCAGCGGGATATGGGTCCTTGCCCCTCCCTAAGAGGAGTAACGAGTCTCTGGACAAAGGCTCTCTGGCTTCAGTTTCTCCAAGGCTTTTCCTACGTGGAGATGAAGAAGACTTAGAAGAAGCCAAGAACTGTCTGGCCCTTGGCCTGGTGGCTCTGCCCAGGAGGCTGCAAAAACATGAGTGCCCTGTGTCTCAGGGGGGCAGGTCTATTAGCTATCTATTGCTGTGTAACAAATCACTCCAAAACGTCATGCTTAGAACTCCCACCATCATTGGTTATCTCTTACAGTGTCTGGTGTACTGGAGCAGCAGTGTGGCTGGGACATTCAGCTCAGGGTTTCTCAGGAGGTTGCAGTCAAGATCTTGCTGGGGCTGCAGTCATCTGAAAGCCTGACAGGGGCTGGTGGCTCTACTTCTAAGGCCATTCGTTCATGGGGCTGGTGAGTCCGTTCCTCTCATGTGGGCCCTCTGCAGGGCTGCTTGAGTTCCCTCCTAACATGGTAGCTGCTTTCCCCAGAGCGAGCAATCCAAGAGGCCAAGGCAGGAGTTGCAATGCTTTCTATGTCACACACCTTAGAAGTCACGTGCCGTTATTTGCACTGTATTTTATGGATCACACAGTCCATCCTTGATCTAATGTGGGATGGGACTACACAGGTCTGAATTCCAAGAGGATCAACAAGGGCCATCTTGGAATGCAGGTACCATGGCAAAATGCTCAGGGTAGGGGTAGCATCAGGATTGGGGCTTGCCACAGGATTGAGAACTGCAGGGAACAAGGGTAGTGGAAAGAGCATTGGCCTTAGAGTCTGAGAGACGTGGAATTGAAACTGAGTCATTTACCAGCTGTGTGACTTGAAGCAAATAACCTGATCCCTCTTAGCCTCCACTTCCATATCTGCTAGAAGGGTGTGGCTCCTGAATTATACAACTGCCCAAGGCTTGACTGAGGGTGTTCAGTGCACAGTCAGCCTCAGACAGTGATCACCCCTTCTTTCCTGGGTCCTATCCTCCCCATGCCAAGATGAACCCCACAAGCTTTTTGGTCACCTGTCATCTACCTTCTGGAGCCACTGACCAGGACCAGGGGATTCATAAAAGGTTCCTAGCATCCCCCAGGAAAGCTCCCTGGAGTCCCAGGGGCTGGGGACAGAGGAGATGTGTCTTCTTTCTCTGTTGGTCAAAATGCCTTAAGATGAACCCCAAATTTTTCCCCTTTGCCTGTGAGGTGAGCTCCCACCCCAGGTGACCTCAGGCTCCCTCGTCACCATGCAGCCCCGGTTAATCCATGGAATACTAACACCTGCAGAAGCAGATGCTTACGCAGTCCCAGAAGAAGCTGCCAGACAGTCAGCCCCAAGTGAGGGCACTGCAGGCTACAAGGGTTGCAGGGAGAGGAGAGGGCAAGGGAGGGAAGCGGGAAAGAGGGGAGAGGGCAGACTCCAGGCCCCAGGGCTTAAGCTTATGCCAGACAACAGAGGTGGAAGGAAGTCCAAGGGCTTTGATTTCAGGGACCCTGGTCTCTAATCCTTCCTTTAGCCCATCCATTCAGTGCTCTGTGCCCTGGGCTCTGCAGAAGGTGCAGAGTTCTGGGCATTGATCATTCACTGATCCTGGCTCCAGGACCCATCCACAAATGATGCCAGCCTATGGGAAGAGCTGCTGGTTTCTGGGGACGTCTACATCAGGGCATCTTCATGTTCACCCGCATCCTTGCTCCAGACTCATCCAAGTTCCTGTGGTCCACATCCATTCCTTAGCAAAGTTAGCATGTGTTAGAGCCACTGCAAATTCTGGACCTACCACCCAGGGAGAGTATTTTTAGTGACCCTGAAGACTCCATTCAAGTCTATTTCATGTACTTTTCCTGAGTACCTACCTGGTGAATAAGACCTGGCCTGTTCTTGCAGAAGCTGGGGATGCAAGTAATTACCATTTTGTATAAAGAATTCTGGGAGCTCAGTGAAGAAATTTAACTCTGCTCCAAGGTAGTACAGGCATGGAGCATGCCAGGGACATCATCCCAGAAGTGATAATATTGGAATTGGGCCTTGAAGTATGAATAGGAGTTTTCCAGGTGAAAAACGGAAAGAGAAGTGGGGAGGAGCACAGTAGTCAGAGCAGAGCAAGGGCCTAGGGGTGCAGAAGGAAATCATTAATAGCTAGTCCTGTGCACCTGCAGTGGGAAGTTTGTGGTTCTGAGAGAGGAGGCTGGGGCTGAGGCAGATTGGAGCAAGGCTGTGAAGGATTCTGTTCCCCAGATGAGCTTGACATCCTTTGTTGGGGGTCAAAGGGAACCACGGAAAGTGTCTAAGAAGGGGAACGCAGCACAGTCCCAGCCCTGTTTTAGAACACCCAGTATGAGGAGGGCCTGGCTCCGGCTCTCTTTTCCCTCCTCATGCTGTCATTATGTGCTTGTTCTCGGCCACCACCCAAACTCACCCCATCGGAGAAGGACTGATGGAGCTGCACTGCCGAGTTAATACAAAACCCCGGCCTCAGTGCTGCACCAGCCCAGGAGGGAGGCAGCCGTAACAAGAGAGGAAATTACAGATAAGAGTGGAGAAATGGCCACAGCAAGATGAAGGGAAGGCAGGCGCCGGCAGAAAACAAACCAAGGTGTCAAGACAGAATCAATAACCATCACTGAGAAGAGAAGAAGATGGGATTCATTACAGAGAGGGTAAAACAGACATTACCCAGCCTGCCCAAGCGGCTCGCTGCACAAGTGGAAGAACTTTCAACTCGGCAAGTGCTGACGGCGGAAATACTTGACAACACAGCAAGTTGGCGGAGAGGCAGGGAGGGAGGAAGACAGAGATGAGGAGGAGCAGAGAAAGAGACATACAGGGAGTCCAAGAGAGACAGTGGAGCACACAGAGGGAGCCAGGATCGGAGTCAGATGGAGGCGCGGAGACTGACAAGCACGGGCTTGAGCTGGATTTATGTCATGCCTGGATTATGAAGCCAGGGGTGTGGGAGACAGGGACTTCTTTTTTCCACAGGGAGCTAGGAAAGCCCTAAAACTGTTGACGGCATGAAAGTCAAGGAGGAAGATAAAGGCACGAGAAAAACAGACCAGTATATTCAAAGAGAACTCATGTCTTCTTGGTTGAGGGGCCAAGAGCTGAGCAGGTTGTCTTCAGCCCTGCGTATCCTAGAAAGGGATTGAAGAATCTGACTCCCAGGGAAGGACACTGAGTGTGAACTCATGCAAATGCACTCAAAGTAGAGGAGTCCCCTGTCCCAGGTCAAGGCTTCACGGTCCTTCTGCCTCATCCATCCTCCCAGTTGGGTGGGGAACTCACACTGAGCAAAGACTTGAGTACACCTGAACTGCGAAGGGGAAGATGCTGTCAGGTCCCTGAGGGGCTGGATTCAAGGACAGTATCCTCGGCAGCTGGACCAGAGCAGGGTTAGGATGAGGGGGTAGGGGCAAGGCTTATGGGGTAGCATCCAAGATGCAGTGGCAGGTGTCCTGACAAGCGGGTGGAATGACAGAGAGGACAGCAGGTAGCCCTGGAGAGGGAGTCTGAGACTAGCAGGGCAGAGACCCAAGCCTTGGAAGACTAGGGTATTGGGAAGGTTAGCAAGATAGGGTCTTGCACACCAGCAGTAATGTAGACACGGTGTTGTCAGTCCCAGGCGCCACCAAGACCAGCATTGGGGACCATGATGGGGTGATCTAGGACATCAGGGCAGAACAGCTAAGATCCCTCATCCCTAAAGCTGGACCTGAGCTTAGGGAAGAGCCTTCAGGTGAGAGAGGAGGGGAGAATGAGGGGTCCCAGCCTTGGGAAGAAGAGGGCTGCAGAGGCCATGACCCAAGCAGGTACAGAGACTTGAGGCACCGCCCTGGGGTGCAGAGGCAGGCCTGCTGAGTGTTTGCAGAACTGGGAGCAGGGCAGCTGTGGGAAGGGGTTTGTGCACACTAAAGACTAAGGGATCCAGGAGGCAACTCTGGCTGGGACCCTGTTCCCCCATGCGTCCTGTCCTCAGGAGGTGGCACCTGATGTGACTTGCCGGGAGAGTCCTGGAAGCTGCTCTTGGTGCTGGTGTTTAAAGCATGTACCTGTCAGGGCCAATCTGGAGTGTGAGCGAGATGCGAGCTTAAAGAACATCCAGGCCCTTCCTGGTGCACTCACACTGGGAGAGGATGAGGTCTTCAGGCAAGGATGTCTCTGTTCAGTCATGGCTCTCCCAGGCAGGAAGGCCAGGGAGCAGTAACAGCACCAGCCAGTGGTGACCACGGTACACTTACTGTGTGTCTGTCACTGGGTGCAGTGCTTTATGTGCTTTATCTTATTTGAGCCACACAACTAACGTTTTGTCCATTTTAAAGAGGAGGAAATGGGTTCAGAGAGGTGGTGGAACTGGATCAAGGTCACACAGCCTTGAAATGGTAGAACTAGGATGTGAACCCAGGCAGTTTGGCTCCAAAGCTGGATGCTTCACCTCATCATGTTGTGCCTGCCTAAGGGTGACCTCCTAAATTCTTCAGATTTTTCATTCTCAAAAATGTCTGTGGAAAGCTCTTCTGAGCTAGCCTGGGTCCAATCCCAAATTCTCCAGGTCTCCAATGCCGAGTGCATGGCTTCTCTGCACAGGCTGGGGGCCATAGGCCAGCTTCCCCTTAGTGCTCTAGGTCTCCCTGCTCCTGAGTAGTTCCTCAACTCCTGAAAGGAGGTTGCAGGGCTCTGTGTCCCCACGAGAGTAAGGGCCAGCTGGAAGCAAATTCAGTGAGCCCCGAGTCCCCAACCCATGTCTGTCTGTCCACCTGTGTCCCACCTGTGTGTCCCTCCCACGAGGCCATGGAAGTCCCCTCATCCATCCTCGTCTTGGTCTCTCTCCTCGTGTTCTGTTTCCTCCTTCCTTTCGGCCAGTCTTTCTGTTTCCCTGTCACTGTCCGCTGTATCTTTCCTCCATGCTTTGCCCCATCTTCCTGTTTTCCTTCTGTGGCTTCTGCATGTCCAGATCCGCCCTGCCTCCCCCCATCTGTGGTTTTCACACACCTTGCAGAAAAGCCATGGCTATTTGGGGTGATTTGCTTGGCTGAGCTTCTAGACTCTGGAGTATCCTGCAAGCCCTGTGCCACTCCCATGGCCAGCCCCCTTCTTGTTTCCTGATCTGGGCCTAGAGCTGGTGAAACCGGCAGGGGCAGCCCAGCCAGAGCAGGTGGAAGCAGTGAAGCCGTGGACTCCCCAGAGGAGCTTTTAGTGGGGTGAGGGGCTTTTAAAGCAGCCCATCAGCATGGAGCCAGCATCCTCGGGCTTTGGGTGATGGACTGGGAAAGAATGGGGGGTAGTTTAGTTGGCAGCATGTTGATACTAACACAAATCTGGTTAGAATAATGAATTTGTCAACCATAACTATGTCTGCCCCGTTAACAGTTTAGGGTGCAATGGCTCTGCCCCTTTATGTCTGGGCAATAAGGATGCTGAAACCCAGGCTCCACTCCTTGACTGCCCTGAAACAGCAAATCCAGACACGCCCTCCCCATCCTGGGCCCCAGGAGGTCCTGGGCCTAACGAGTGTTTGGAGGGGCAGGACCAGACTTGCTGGCTCTCAGGGTCCCTGCACTTGCCTGGTCCCTGTCTGGACTGCTCCTCCTGAGATGTCTACGTGACTCGCTCCCTCGCCTCCCACATATCCTTTGCTGGGATGTTACTCTTGCAGCCCAGTGGTCTCTGGAAAGATCATTTAAAATTTCCCCCACCTGGCCATCCTTCCACTTCCCATCTGCTGCGTGTTCCTCCCCTGTTTAATCAGCCCTTGCTGTGTCCTGACACCTTCCTGTAATGGTCATGGGGACAGGAATTTCCGTCTGTCTTACTGTACCCTCAAACCTCCAGTGGTATCTGGTACATAGTAGATGCTCAATGCAGATTTGTTAAACACTCGTTTGTACCTGGATTGGGAATTCTGGCGTACCACGGGGAGGGCTTTGCAATCTTTATCTGTTTTTAGACAGGTTTATTTTTCAGTATTTATCTCCTTTTCTGTTTTTGATTTCTAATTAACACTCAACCTCTTATTCCCACTCTCTACTGTTTAGGATAATACAAATGATAATCAAAAGTGGGAAATAATCTAAATATCCAATAATGGAGATTAGTTGGAAACATATGTAGTCTTACAAAACAGAATGTATGATAAGATTCCATTTTTGTAAACTAAATCTATAGATATATAGATATTTATTTTTCATTATTTGGCAAGATTTTTTTCCGGAGACATGAGTATGGACATTAGTAGCTACCTGGTGAGAAAAACAGCTCTGATTTCCAAGAGTTTAGGGAACAGCAAAGTTTAAATGAGTTTCTTAACTGAGGCTCTCTCTAGCTTTACGTTCATTTACAATGAATATCACAATAAATATTCATTACAATGATTACTACAAAGCCCCAGGAAGAGGTAGAATGTACAGTTTTTTATGAAATTTGACCAGGTGTGTTGCTGCTGTTCGTGTTCATGTTTTTCAGCGGAAGGGACTGAAGTTCTGGAACCTTCTTTGGGAAGTGGTAACACGCACATGCTGGGAGGAATGCGGAGGTGCAGGTGCCAGGGTGTGCTCCATGGCTGTGTCCGAATGGGGGCTTCCACTTCTTTATGTCCTTCGTGCTTGTCTGTATTTTCTATAATGTGCATTTTGTAAGTTAAAAGAAGCACAACCAAAAGACAAAAGTATAAAAAAAAAAACCTGGAATTTTTCAAATTGGGGTCCTCCTCACTTCTTTTTAAGCATTTCTAATTTGTTTTCAACCTGCTCAGCTCAGCTTTCTTGGAAATGTATTTTTATTTTGAAAATTAATTGTAAATGAACGTTTCCAACCAACGGCTCGTGTGATTTTTTTTTTTTTTTAACCAATTCATCATCCTGGCCAAATAGTCATTTCTGGACCAAATCAAGCAAGGGGATATGAGGAGGGACATGGAGGGGAGGTAAGAATAGGAATAGATAAGGTGGGAAAAGGAGAGGGAGTGAGACAAGCTGAGGCAGAGATCCGAGAGGTGAGATGGAGCGGGAAGAAGAGAGCGAGCCAGAACTCAGACCGTGCAGCAAATGAGAGAAGCAGGATGAGGAGGAGGGGCATTCACCAAACACTCATCCAGCCCTTCCCATGGACCAAGCGCCAGGTGAATGGGGCCAGGACGCTTGCCTTCGCAGGAAAAGGGGTTTCCGCGTTGTAACGCAGGGAGCCCGCGGAGCTGTGGGGCAGCTCTCCAGCACAGCTCCACGGTGGTGTGGCGGGTCACAGAGCCTCTGCAGGAGCCACTCTCTGATCTGCTCTGTTCTCCTCTAGGAGCACCTTGGCTCCTGCGTTTCCACTAGAGAAGCTTTGGGGCTGCCCAAAGGGAAGGAACTCCCTGGGTGGGGGTGGGGAGGGCTGGGCCCCTTGTCTGTCTGGAAGCCGCATATGTGTCGTATGCATCGTGCGCGGGCAACGCACACTGTTTTTGCAGAGACTGTTTGTTATAAACCGACAAAAATAGATTTTTCTTTTTTAGAAACGCTCTTATTCACATGCTTTTCGTAAGATTGAAAAATGTCAATTGCCTACACCAGAAAACATATATGATTACTTCGATGTGGCGACTGGTGGAGATTATGCAGGGTCGAAAGTGGCCCCCATCGCCACCCCCGGACACAGCCTGAGTCAGGAATCTGTGCAGTCCTGTCCTGCTGCAAGCCAGGAGCAGTGATGAAAATGGCCTCTGGAGGCCCCTTCCAGCCCGCACATCCTTTAATCTGCAGAATTTGGCGGTGGCCAGTGCTCAGCCTGGTTTGCACCCCTGCCAGGCCCCCTGCCTTCCTCCTGCCCTCATCACAGTTTCTGGGCCACACTCCCGGTGGGAGGATGAGCAGCCTGCGGCTAATCCCCGATTAATATTTCATGTTTCTGATGGAGGGTCTGGGAGGGGAGGCTTACTGAGGGCTGAGTATGGAGGGAGAGCTGGAGAGGTCCGGGAGTCACTTCATGCCTGAGGTTGAAGGAGGGGCTTTGATGAGGATGGGGAACTGCAGCCTCTCTCATGGACCATCCCAGGCCCGGGGACTCTTCAGAGGCCGTAAGGCAGCAGCTGCTCCTGCCCAGCACCTGTGGGTGGAAGGGAGCAGGATAAGCAAGGAAGACGCCTTCAGCCTACCGAGCACCCAGCACTACCACCTCCCCCGGGAGCCCCACACACCAGCTCTTACTGACCTTCAGAGTTTACAATCCAGACGGAAAGGCAGGTGTTAAACAAATCCACAGCGCAATAAATACAAATGTGGCAGGGACCTTGCTCTGAGGAAGTGGAGCATGTCACAGAGGAGCCAGGTAAGAAGGGGAGGGCTCGAGCTCCCTGGGGAGGGACAAGCCTGTGCACGGGCCTGAGAGGAGGCACGCGGCTTAGGATCCAGGCTCTGGAACCAGACTTCTATCTTCAAATCCTGGCTGCATCATCTCCCATGACCTTGGCCAAGTTCCTTTTCCACACCCCCATGCCTCAGCTTCCCTCTCTCTCGAATGATCAAAATCATGTCTACTTCACAGGGTTATCAGTTAGGAGTAAATGAGCTGATGCAGGTAAAGCGCCTGGACTGGTACTCAACACATCATAGGTTCTCAGTAAATGCTAACCAGTAGCACTGATATTGATATTATTTTACCTGCCAGAAGGAAAATGCTGTGAAGTTAAGAAGAGGACCTGCCCCCTGAAAAACTGGGCTGGAGATACCTGCTCCTTCTCCCCCTGCCCAGTTCTCACTGACCCTTTCTGCTTTGGGCAGACCATCAACTGCACATGGCCCCGGGAGGATGCGACAGAAGCAGGACGAGGGCACAGCGGCCACCTCTCTGTCCTGCCCAGAGGCGCCCTGGCCAGCAGCTTGTGACAGATGGCAGTGCTTTGAACGACTACTTCAATTTTAACTCTTTTCGATAATCCAGCGCCCAAAAGCCACATACTTTAAAACTGTCCCTGGATCATAGATCAGCCCAAAGAGACCAAGTCCAGCTCAGTTAATAACCTCTGGAAACACCATCAATCACTGGGGGAGCCCCTCCTTAGGGCTCTCCATACCAGCTCTTGGCAGAGAGGAATGAAAGGGCCTCTATGCTTGGCAGCGGCTCTGCCTCTCGGGCTGTTTGCATCTCACCTTCTTGCACTAGAACTTGGACTTCTTGGTGCTGACTCCAGGGTGGAGACAGGAGTCAGGCCGGTGGGCAGGAGCACCTGAGTGACTGTGGCTTGGAGACAGAAGGTTGATGTCTCTCCCTGCCCTGCTCAAGGAACCCCCCTCCCCTCTTCTTCCTGACCTCTTGTGGTCTGGTGGGCTCTGTGGCCTCAGGTGGGCTGGCCACAACCCCAGATGGCCTCAGCCTCTCTTGCAGGAACCCCTCTAAGAGTCTGCCCCTGGGGAGCCATCACACAGGAGTCACGTGGAGAACACAGTATGCTTGAGCAATACCTGCTTCCTGTTGGGTGCGAGCTGCCACCTGCCGACAGCCATGCTTTGGACAATTTTGTTCTGCAGAGGCTGGGTCCTCCCCTGGAAGCTGGCTGACCAGAAACTACATCCTCTCTGATGGCAACACCCTGAGCCCTATGATCCTCCCTCTGCTGGCTCTCATGCCCAGCCTGACACTTAAGTACCCTGTCCACACACTCAGCCTCCTAGTCTGTCGCCCCCTGCTTCTCCCGCCAGTCCTCCCTGCACACCCTGCCAGAGGCCTCTCTGAAGCCTAATCATGTCACTCCTGCACCTAAGCCCAAGCTTCCTGGCCTGGTGTTCGATTCCAAACCAACCCTGCCAGGGATACCATCCCCGTTACTTACTCCCCAGCCTGAACCTTTGGCTTGGGCCCAGTGAATCATTCCTCCTTCACCCACCCTGCCTTGTGCATTTCAGCCTTTACTCATAACATGCATGAAACCTCCTCTCTCTCCTCTCCACCCACTAAAATCCTACCTATTCTGGAAGTCCCAGCTGAAGTCTCACCTCCTCCATGAAGTCCTCCTCAACCACTCCAGTCCCTACTTCTGGGACTAATGGCATGCATTGTCACTCTCATAGCCCTAGGCACTGGGCGTGAACAACTTTGTATTGCTGGGTTCATGCTTGACTGGGAAGCCCTGCCTTATACCTCTTTGAATCCTGCACAGACATCCTTTTCTTTGTATCTCCCACCCCAGACCTATCTTCACATGTCCAGGCAGTTCCCTAGCTTCAAAGCTGCCTCCTTTGGAGTCCCTGTTCTTGGGAGGGTGATGGAACTGGATGAACAGCTCAAGAGGCAAGAGCCATGCTGTCCTCTTCACCCCTGTGTTCGTAGTGCCTCACACCCAGCCTTTTGTTCAGAGGGTAGACAACAGTTACTGGCTGGATCGGATTGCTTTGGACTTCACCTTCACCTCTTCGATGGCATGTGTTGCTTTCTGCCTTGTGTTATAAATGATATTCTCACTCTCATCCTGTAACCTACTCAACATCTTGTTTCCCAGCAACATCTAGCAAGGTACCTTGCTGCAAATGCCAAACACTCAGGTGAAAGCCTGGATAAAGTCTCCTCCAGCCACCCTGGGAAGTGCTCTCTAGCCTATGGTAACCTACAGGTGGAACACCTGGGCTCGGTAAACAGCCCCTCCATGTGTGTATATCCACACATCTGAGTGGACATTTAGACTGCTTCCACATCTTGGCTATTGTAAATAACATTGTGGTGGAATATTACTCAATCTCAAAAAAGAAGGCAGTCTTTTCATATTCAACAAAATGAATGAATCTCGAGGTCATTATGCTGAGTAAAACAAACCAGTATCAGAAAAACAAATACTGTATGATCCCAATTATATGAGGCAGCTAAGGTAGTTAAACCCACAGAAGTAAAATGTGGTATGGTGGTTACCAGGACCTGGGAGGAGGGGGAAATGGAGAGTTACTGTTCAAGGCGAATTACTGTTCATAGAGTCAGCCATGCAAGATGAGAGAGTTCTGGAGACCTAGATCATTGTGCTTATGGTTGATGATAATGTATTGTGCACCTTAAATTTTGTTGAGAGCAGATCTCATGTTATGTGTGTTTTTCATAATGAAACAGTTCCTAAAGGAATTTGAACTATACATATATACATATATATATAATTATATATGTGTATATATATAATTATATATGTGTATATATATATACTATACCCACACTGTACCCCCTGGCCCCAGGATTCTTCTTCCCCTAGTTATTTCTGCCCAGAATCACCTGCGGACTGGCAGCTATGTGTTCTGAAAAAAGCTCTAAGCTCAGGGGAGGGAGATCCAGGTTTCTTGACTGTTCTCCTTATTGACTGTGTGATATGTGCAAAATACTTAAACTCCTTCCCCCACGTTTCCTTATCTTTGAAAATGGAGCACATAGAAATACCAGTTCTGGCTACCTCGCAGAGTTTCTGGGAAAATCTAACAAGCTCATGTTTGAGGAAGCGCATTGTGGATAATAAAACACAATACAGGTTGCTATTATTATTCCAGTGA
Organism: Cheracebus regulus; assembly: GCA_963574635.1. Lineage (NCBI taxonomy): Eukaryota > Metazoa > Chordata > Mammalia > Primates > Pitheciidae > Cheracebus > Cheracebus regulus. The sequence continues at coordinate 256,908 of CAUYQU010090974.1, forward strand.
AGTTTCTGGCCAGATGGAGGCTGGAGGGTCAGAAGCTGTAGATCCTCTTTCTGTGTACTCATTGAATTAGGAACCATCAAGGTTGCTATAGAAAGTGGGCTATAGAAAGTGGTACTGGAGCTTGAGCCACCTGGGGTTACGTTAGGATTGGCTTCAGCTACCTTGAGCCGCCTTGTGCTTATGTTAGGATTGGCTTCAGCTACCAGTGACCAACACAACAGGGGCTTCTATAGATGAGAGTCGATATTTCTCTCAAGTGAACACCTGGAGACAGCAGGGAACATCAGGGCTCCATGATCCTGCCAACTGGTTGGCTGCCATCTCTATGGTGTAGCTCTGCCTTCATGGTTCAAAACAGCTGCCATCATATCCATGTCCTCAGTGGCTTCATGGAGAAAGAGACAAATACAAAAGGGCAAAGGGCACACACACCAGCTGTATTTTAAAGAAGGACCTTGGAAGTTCTGATGCAATACTTATGCTTGCACACCATTCGCACTTGGTCACATAGCTGTGCTTAGCTGCAAAGGAGGCTGGGCAGCCTTCCTCTGGTGGCCGTGTGCTTGGGGAAGTTCTATTGCTTTGGAAGAAGAGAAAAATGAATATTGAGAGGAAAACTAGCATGTCTGCTGTGGGATGTAGGGCAGTTGGGAGGGGAGGAGAAGCTCCTCAAAATTCCCTTGTTTTTCTATTGGATCCTAAAGTCCTCTATGACTGTGTGTCTTTGAGCCAAAGACCTGATGAGAAGGTGACAGTTTGAACACTTGGTATCAACAACTTCCTGCCATTCTCTCCCTTCCCACAGGCCAAGCAGCCACCTGGATGCCCCAATTTCAGGACTGAGAGTTTAGAAATGAGCAATTTCACTATTTTCCTGCCTCCGAGGAAAAAGTGGCCAAATTATGTTTCCTGATAAAGTAGAATATACGTGAAGGTGATAAGCATTGTTTGGACACCTATCTCTAGCTGTCTGTCTGTCTCTCTGCCTATTATGACAGATAGACTGTGAACTCATAAGGCTACCTGAGCCCTAAGTTATGAGTTGTGGAACAGGTGCCTGAAAAATCATAGCACCAAGTACTTTACATGTTATGATCTCCATTTTACAGATGAAGACACTGAAGCACTAAGAAATTAAACACCTTGTCCAAAGTCACATAGCCAAACTGTAACTGAGCCAGGTGTGAACTTAGTGTCTTGCTTTCACAGTTCCCTTTCTGAGTGCCACTCTTGACTCCTGTGTGCGCCTGCCCGTGTATCTTACCTATCACATGTGGCTCTCTGTACCTTCCCCTCTGCCTGTCTTGAAGGCTCCAAACCAGCCCTCTCTCTAGAATATAAGGTCTTTCCCCAAGCCCCTGTATTTTTCAACATTCTTCTTACAATTTGCTTCCTTCACAAAGCCTCCCTTTCCTAACCCACTTGGTCTGGCCAGTGTGAACCCCTCTTTCATTCCCTTCAACACTGTGTCTGCCGCTCTGCCCAGCAGCAGCTGTTGGGCCCTAGTTCACATGCTTGAGTTGTAGGTGTCCTGTGTGTTTTCATGTGTCCTTCCTTGTCTTCCCACCCTAGTGGGCATCACTGGGCTGTGGTTACAGTGTGAGCTCTGGCATCTCCTCTCTCTGCCCCCCACACATTCCTGCTCCGCTGTGTGCGTCTCCCTCCTGCTCCACCCCAAGGACTATACTCCTCTAACCATCCTTTTTCCACCTAGATCAAGAGCCCACCCTGGCCTCCCCTGGCCCTTTCCCTGAACCTGTAAAGATGCTCGGGTCATCCCATGTGCTGAAGCGAAGCTCTTGACTACCAAGATTGCTTTCTGGTTAATGTCCGGTCCTTCTCCCCTTGCTAGGACAAGCTTTTTGAAAGAGTGGTCTGTACTTGCTGCTGCTTTTCTGTTGTTTCTAATGTCTCCTCAACCAACAGTAACCCAGGTTTGCTCTTGCTTGACAGGCTCGCATCCAGCCAAGGCCATAGGAGGCCGCCATATTACACACCAAATGGGCTCTCCTCAGCCCTTATCTTTCAGTTACTGTGCCTGGCATTTGACACTGTTAACTGCCCCCTTCTTCTGAACAACTTGATACTGCCTTTATTACCATGACACCCTTGTCTCCTGGTTCTCTTTAAATGTCCCTCGCCAGTTTTTCTTAGTTATGATTTCTTATTCTCTTTTCTTACATGTCCACATGCCCTAGGGCTCTGACAATTTTTCCTCTTCTCTTCCCACTCACTCTGCACTGTCTTCCTAGGTAGTTTACTACACACCCATTACTTTAAGTGACACCATCGTGCAGCAGATCTCCATTTCCAGTGTGCTGCTGAGACCCACACCAGTGTATCCAGCTGCCTGTTGGCCACCTCCTCCTGGATGTGCATGTCATCTCAGCTTCAACATTTCTAAAACCAGCTCCTCACCTTCCCCCAAACCTGCTCAACCTGCCCTTTTCCTTTCTTAGTCAGAGGCACTAACGGCCACTTGGCCATTGAGTCAGGACCTGGAGAGCCATCGGCTCCCTCCTGTTTCCTTTCCTCCGACTCAGTCAGTCTCCAAGCCCTACTAACTCTGCATCTGCGTCTTACTTTTTTCTCCAGAGCAACCTCTCCTCTCCATCACCCCAACTTTGCCTTCCCTAGTGACTACAGGAAATTCCCAGGTCACCTACTGTCCCCAGGACTGTCCCTCTCCATTTCTTTTTCCACCCAAAGTGACCCCTTTAAAAATTCAAATTCAAACATTTATACATTCAGTGAATGTTTCTTGGGTGCCTCTTAGGTTCCAAGCATAACACATGTCCTACTTGTTAGCAATATGAAATAAATTATATAAATAGGCTCTTCCTGATGGAATTTACCTTCTAGGTGGGGAGGTAGGGATAGGGGAGAACAGACAGCAAGTAAACAAATAAGTCTGTGTCAGGGGATGGTAAGTTCTAGGAAGAAGAATAAAGAAGGCTAAGGGGATAAGAGGTGACCATGAAGTAATGCTATTGTGGAAGGGCTTGGAAAAGATGTCTCTCCAAAGGTGACATTTGAGCAAAGACAAAGGAAGTGAGAGAGTGAGCCTTGTGAGTACCTGGGGGCTGGGGAAGAGCATTCCAGATGGAGGGAACTGTGTGCTTTCTGTGTTTGAGGAGCAAAGAGACCAGCATGGCTGGAGAGGAGGATGGACAGAATGAGGGCAGAGAGGTGGTGGGGAGGGCAGATGACACAGGATCTCGTAGGCCATTGTGAGGACTTTGGCTTTGACTGTGAGTGAGTTAGAAGCCATCTGAAGGTGGGGAGCAGAAACCAGCAGGGTCCAACCTTATCTTAGATGGGCCACTCAGGCTGCTGCTGCAATATAGTCTCCAGGAAGATCAGTTAGAAGGCAGGTGCAAGAATTCAGGTCACATGAGATGGTAACTGGACCTGGGCCACAGCAGTGGAGTGGTGAGATGGGTCAGATTTGAGAGATGTGTTTTTGAAGGAGAGTTGATGAGGAACTTGTGACAGATTGGGTATGGAGTGCAAAGAGAAAGGAGTCAAGACTGATTCCAAGGACGTTGGCTGGACAGCTGGAACTGTGGAGCTGACACTTTCTTATACGGAGGAGACAGAAGGAGGTTTGGCCAGTGGGCAGAGAGAGTATGGTTTGGACACGTTGGGCTTTGGAGACCTTAAACCCAAATGGGGATGAACTTGGATACTCAAGGGAGGAATCGAGGTTGGAGATGTCACTCCCTACTGGAAGTCCCAGAATGGCTCTTTTTTGCCCTAAAGTCAGCATTTACCCTGAGAGAGTGGGATAGGAGAAAGGGCTCTCTCAGCAAGAGAGAGGGAGGGAGGTGGAAAAGTCAGAGGGTGAAGTAAAGCTACAAGGAAACCAAATCAAATACCAACGAAGGGAGTTGCCTTAGGTTATCAACATCACAGGGGACAGAAGCAAGCATAATATTCACTTCTATTTGTCCAACAGGCTCAGCTCAGTTTTGTGACTTCTGGAAAGCCTTTCCCACCTCTCTAAGTAGGTTAAGTCAGACTGCTATAAGCTTTTATAGCACTAGGTAGGTAGCACTTGCCATAATTTACACTAGATATTTGTAATTTTTTAAAAACTACAAATATTACATTTGATATTTGTAAGTTACCATTGCACATTTAATTATTGGATTCATGTTTGGCTTCTCTATTAGACTAAAAGCTACATAAGGGTAGGGACTATTTCTGTCTTGTGTTTTGCTGTGATGAGAGAATGAATGGATTCATGAGTGCCCAGAGCCTGGAATCCCAGAGGGCAGGGGGAGAAAATCAGAGTGGTCGAGGTCAGAGGCAATTGTCTGGAACACATGTCGTGATCCAAGGCTGGTTTTTACGGGTCAGCCAAGGCAGAGGGCACAGGTGGGAATGGGGTGGGTGGACACGTGCCCCTGGGCGTGGCATTCACAATCCTCCACTCCACAGCTTGGCTCCTTCCTGCCCTCCACCTTCATCTCACCCCTTCTCTTTCTCTATCTCTGCATTCATCTTTATAGCCCTAATAGACTGCATGCAGCTCCCATATATTTGCTATTTCACACCCCAGCCATTACTCACACTCTTCCTTCTCAACCTTCTGTTCTCATCCACAGTGAATTATTGCTTATCTTTCAAAACTACACTCAGATGCCAGCTCCTCCAGGTGGCTTTTCTTAATCCCCCCAGACTTTCCCTCTTTCTTCTGCTCTACACATGACACGGTCATTATGTGTAAACTAACAGGCTGCTCTCCAAAGGCAGGGGCCATATTCCAGTCTTCACTATGCCCCCAGCACCCAGCATAGTGCCCAGTAGAGAGTAGGTGCTTAACAATGAGCAAATGAGTGATGAATGAACAGCCATCTACCCCAGATTTCCTGACACAGTATAGATGTCATCCAGCCTGTCCCACCACCCCCTACATCTATTCATAGTTGTCACACCATGAGTCCTGGTTTTTCTCCTGAAAATTGTGGTCACTGCAGAATAGTGCAGTAGTTCCCAACCTAAAGTCCTTGGACCCCCAGGGAAAGCAGTAATAAGGCTCGGAGAGCTTCTGTCGATGTCTGAAATAGCTCACAGAAATCATACTGTTATCTGCACTCGGGCTACACAGCCTAACTAAAACACCAGGTTTCTCTGCTTTTAGCTGGGATTGTGTCAACTCGGCAGCATGCTAACAGTGGTTATCTTGTGCGACGCAGGAGTACAGATTGGCTGGGAATGACGTCATAGGAGTTCCTGGGGTCGTTGGAAGGAAAAACAACAAAAGGGGTCCTGGGAAGTAAAAGGTTAGAGCCATGATGATGGAGGATGGAGCTGTGGGGTCAGATTTAGGAGACATGAGAGCCAGGCATGGCGTCAGCTGAGCTAGCCACACAACTTCTCTGGAAAGTGGGAATCATCACATCTACCTTGAGGATCAAATTAGGTCAAAACATCTCCAAAATGTTGCAGCATCCAGCAAGGGACAGGCTTACACCTAGCCTGGGAGGTCCTCAAGGAGCACATGGGCGGCAGAGGAAGGAGATGACGTGTCCGGAGAAATAAGCTGTTTGCTGAGGTTGGAGGAAGGGATATGGAGAGGAAAGGAGTGGGGTGGGGTGGGAGTTGGGGCAGTGGGGGCAACCCCACAGGCTTCCCTTCTGGAGTTCGGCAGGGCAGGGCGGGAGCCTGTGCCCTGCTGGCTGGGATAGACCTCCCAGAGGGGTGCTAGGAACTCTGAAGGCTTCATACAAGGGCCAGAGGCAGGGGCATGTCCCCTTCGTCACGACTGGAGAAGGTGGGGGTTCCTCAGCAGCAGGAACCAGACAGTGAAGGGCTGTGGGGTTCATGCCAGCAATTGAACTACATGGTCCTCTTGGTATCAAGAATCCAAAGTTGCTATTGGCCCTCAACTAAAACAGAGGAAGGGACTAGAAGGTGTGGATCCCAAGGCCCCCACCCCCATGGTTTTGAACATGGACTCCACACCTAACCCTCCTCCTTCAGTGTCACTTTCAGCCTGTGGCTCTGAAGGTTCCAGTCCAGCGATGGCTTCCTGCATGTGGAGCACCCTTGAGTCCTGGCTGCTTGAGAGTACATGTTCCTACTGGGAGATGCTCCCAGCAACCAGTCAGTTCACTGAGTCCAGGCCTTGGCACCACGGTAATGAGGGCCAGCTGGAGGCAGAGCCAGACAGAAGCCCCTGTGGGCCATGAGAGTCGTTGGTGGGGGTGTGACTGAACCCCAGCTGAACCCCAGAACAGGGCCAAGGTAATATTATACTTGAGGGCTGCCACCTCTGCCACCACCCCCACCTCCTCCCAGACTTTTCCTGAAAACCTTCCATTCCCCAAGGTCAAGGGAAAGTGCTGCCTTTGGAGGGAATCGCTGCCCTCCCTGAGTCCCAGCTCGGAATTAATTCATCGTCTCTACCTCTACTTCCTACTTACTGTGTTGGGCCTCACATGTTGGTGATTTCCTTTCTTGCCTGTCTCCACCAGGCTGTGCGTGAGATCACTTCTCATCTACAATCACTCTCCCGTCCCTGATGCCAAACCTGACTACTGCAGCGGGGGCCCCAGAAGCATTATTGGCCGAGGGAGAAAGTGTCTTTGATGGCCAATTCTGATGCCCAGTTCGATCCTGGCCTGGTGTTCATTTGTCTGAATTGAGTGCCCTGCTGTGCCCTTTGTGTCCTCTCAGTGTGAACAGGGATAAAGGTTGAAACAGTACCCAGAGGGCTCCTCGAGAGACAGCTTCCATCAAAGCGTCCAAAGATATCTCTGGGGAAGACACAACGCGGAGGCAGCCGCAGAGAAATGAAAGTCCTATCACTAAAATTTCCAGAAAAGGAGATGATGTCAGCGCTGCCCTTCAGGCCTGTTTTGTTCCTTTCAGATTTTGGAGACAGAAAGCCGTTCGAGATGGCTTCACCCCTACTCAGCCCACTGGAGCCCCCAAATTGCTCTCCCCTCTCCACCTGGAGTCCGAGGAAATGCGCAGAAACCTAGAGCGCTCCTTCAGCAAGGTGGGAACCTGTCTGCCACCCCCTCGGTGATGGTGGGACCAGCTTCTGGCCCGCTTCTGCTGGTGACCACACTGCACTCATTTTTAGCAAAGAAGGGAGTGTCTGGTGGCTGCTTTGTGTCCTGTGGCCCCTCCAAGTTGCTGCTCTGGAAAACACTTGCCTCTGTCATCGGGCTGCATCTGTAAATAAAGCAGAAGATAAAAGAGGCCTTTCTGCTTTTCAAACTGTGACAGGCACATCCCAGCAAATTACCTTCATGTTTTTTTAATAGGAGTAAAAAGGTTTGGGTGGCTTGCGTTGCCTGATACAGAAGCACTTTTCTCTCATTCAAGCCGCCACAGATGGGATAATGAACGCATTTTTATCTCTGTCTCTAAACAAAACGCAAAGAACCTGGAGTTAGACAAACTTTCCTTTATAGCATTTCGAGGAAAGAGCTGGGAGCAGTGAAAACCTCTTGGTGCTGGGGAACTGAAGGCCGGGGATTTGTTCAGGCTAGAAGTGTATTTGCCCGTATGCAGAGACCTGCTTGTGTACTTCAATGTCAGTTTATCTACAAAATGGGAAGAAGGGTCCCTATTTCCAGGTTTGTTGAGAAAACCCCTAGCCCAGCCTAGCCCCATGGAAAGTGTTCAATAAGCTTCGCCAAAGCCCATCCTGGCTTTTATCCAGAAGTTCATACCACTTGGCCAAATGTGCCCACCAAGAAGCAGCCATTCAAGGGCCCCCTTTCCAGTAAGGAGAAGCCTAGGGTCGATCTGCACAGCCTGCTGGACACACGCCCGAGCACCTGGCCACGGGGGCCCTGCCATGCTCTGCAGCCCTTCCCAGGGACATGGGTCAACACCTTCCCTCCATCAACCCGCCTCTGGGCTGTCACTGTGCCTCTTTCAGGCTGCTGTGCAGGTATTTATCTACACATTTCTCTTTCCTCAAAAACTGGGAGAGAAAAATCAGAGAGGGCAAGTCTCATCCCTTGCGAACATCCTTATCCTCAGTATCCCATGCAGTGCCTGGTACATGGTGGGTGCTCAGAGCATGTTGGTGGGTGAATGAGTGGCCTGGAGAAGCTCAGCCCTCATACACCTGGGTTGAGCAGGGAAGCAGGCTCCCAGGAAGCAGGAGGCTTCGCAGCTGAGAGTAGTGCTGGGCCTACCCCTCGCCCAGGCTCTCCACCTTCCATGTGGCTGGACTGGGCCAGGCCTGTGCCCGTGTGTTCACAGCAAACCTGGAAATAGGGCCTGTACCCATATTTTATAGATAAAAATAAATTTGTGAAACTGGTTTGTAACCCTTGGCTCCTCATCGACCTCAAGGGTAAATAAATACCACATGAGAGGCTCAAGAGGCCTGGGGCTCCCTCTTCAGTGAGCTGCCGTGGATGGAGGGGGCCAGTCTTCCACCCTCTAACCATGAGGGAACCTCAGGAGAACTCCTCAGAGAGCTTAGCCGAGGACTGAGAAAATCAGAAGGAGAGCCATGGTGGCTAGACTGCCCAAGAAGGCAGGCAGAGAGGTTGGGGGCCCCAGAGGCTTCCCTCCTGGAGTTTGGCAGGGCAGGGAGGGAGACTGTGTCCTGCTGACTGGGGTGGACTTCCCAGAGGGATGCCAGGAACTCTGAAGGCCTCATGCCAGGACCAGAGGCAGGGGCATGCCCCCTTCCTCAAGACTGGAGAAGGTGGGAGTTCCTCAGCATCCTTGCTCATATCAAGGGAGGTACAGGTAAGAGAACCCACACAAGCCCAGGGCAAGAGAAAGACTTGGCATGTGGAATCTGCCAGGCCCAGAGGGCAAGATGCCCTACCACCATCCTACAAGTCAAGGAACACCTTCCCTGGCCTGTATTTTTCCCCCATCCGAACCTATCTGACCTGGGTGTAGGGAGCCAGGAGTCAGGGAAGACTAATAGAACTGACTCTCCCTCCTCCTCCTCCTCAAGGTTTCAACTTGAGCCAGCCCAGGCTTGGAGGTGGGAGTTTCAGATAGGATAGGCTAGGATAGGATGGAGGCTTTGCTGATAGACTGGCTTGGCTTTTTTTTTTTTTCCTTCCTTTTTAAATCTGACAGTAGCCCCCAAAGCTGTGAGATATTCCAAAGAGATCCTCCAATCGTCAGGGAGAAATGTGCTGGAAGGGGCTATGGCAAAAGAGTGCACTTGCATTCCTTTTGTGCCCAATGGAGTCCAGCACTGTCAGTGGATGGATTCTATTTGGACTGGGGCTGTGTGTGCCTGGGAGTCGAAGCAACTCCTGAAGATGTGTGCTAAGGTCCACAAGCCGCTGTCCTCATCTGGCCTAACTCAGAGTTCGACGAGAGAGGAAAAGGGGGCCTTGCGATTTCATCTTAATCGAGCTGCAGCACATTTTAACCTCATTAGAAGATAAGTCAGACCCCAAGGGAGTTTAGAGGGAGAGGGGCACATCCATTTAGGCTGCTGCTTTCGTGACTCTTACCCAGAGTCACCTCCCAGCATGAAGTGGCTTTTACTAAGGGGAAGGGAAGGACCACAGGAAGATTAGGCTTTGAGTTGCAACTTTATTCTTTCTTATTTATTTTCTTTTAAATGTTCATTTTAAATTTTATTTTAAATGTTCATAATTGCTGGATAATCCAGACACACGACTGTCTTTTCATTTGCATATGGAAAGGCCCCCAACTCATTCAAAAACCAAAAGCACTTTTCTCTAAATGAACCACAGCTTCACCCCTTGAAGTTGTTCCGGAAATTGAGATCTTGCAATCTTTATTTACTGGGTTAGTTTAACTCCTTCTGGGCTGTTCCTTCCTTTAATTCTCTTCCATGAGGACGAGGCCCAGAGGATAGCGGAGAAAAAAACCCAGAGGGGGCTCCTGTGGCGGGGCTGGCTGGTCGCTAAAATGGAAATGTGTTTACGGCATGAGAAAAAAACGATCTTGGGCAGTGAAGTTGGCAAAAAGAGATAAAGGGGATTTGGTTAGAAGCGAGAGTTAAATGATTGTAAAGGTCTAGAGAAGCTATGATCAATAAATATAAAGTTCAACCTCATTGCTTTTTGCCGCTGAGAAGGGCTGAGCCCCGCCTGCCTCCCCCGCCATGGGCCTCGGGCTGCAGACTCTGCTGGTGGATTCAGCGATGAGGCCCTTAGACTCTAAGCACGAAACTCACCCCAGCGGAGAGAACTCTCGTGGAGGCAGCAGAGACGGACCCAGCCCTCCTGCTCTTCTTGCCGGGTGCATACAAGACCGGCACTCCGTGTGTTCGGTGGCTGCTCAACCAGCTCAGGGCCTCCAATGGGGGCACTGTCCAGAGAATCGTAAGTACTTGCCCTGGGCACCCCATTTTCAAGACAGAATAGTGAATCCCAAGAAGAAACTTGTTTATTATCAACATAGAATTTAGAGCAAATCACTTGCTTTGGGAACAGCAAGTACATGCTTTGAAGAAAAATGGAGTGAGAGATTCTCAGAAGTTATCTTGAGCTCAACGAAGGGCAGGTGCCCACTCATTTCCTGCCATCTGAGTGAACGCAGGGCTGTGCGTGCAGAGGGAAGAACATTGGTGTCTGTGTAGACCATCATGCTGGGATTCTGAACCTAGGTCTATGGATGGCCCTCCGTGCCCCTCTGCAGTGTCTGCAAGCCACTTATGAAGAAAACGGTGCACTTGCACACTGTTCTGAGGTTCATGACTTTTTCTACTCTCAAACAGGCTTGGTTTCCTCCAAAAAGGAGAACTGCTGGCCTATCAATTCTTGCAACTATGTCTATAAAAGCTCTCTGTTTTATTTATTTATTTATTTTTGAGATGGAGTCTTACTCTTGTTGCCCAGGCTGGAGTGCAATGGTGCAATCTCGGCTCACTGCAACCTCCGCCTCCTGGGTTCAAGTGATTCTTCTGCCTCAGCCTCCCGAGTAGCTGGGATTACAGGTATGCACCACCATGCCTGGCTAATTGTTTGTATTTAATAGAGATAGGGTTTCACCATATTGGTCAGGCTGGTATCAAACTCCTGACCTCAGGTGATTCATCTGCCCCAGTCTCCCGAAGTGCTGGGATTACAGGTGTGAACAACCACTCCTGGCCGATTCTCTGTTATAAATATGTATATAGGCCAACAACTGTTGAAAGAGTAGGAAGCAGGAAGAACTCGTATTGCATTACATCTTAGAAGCTGAGGAGGATGAGCAAGGGAGGCATTTTAGTCCCTTTGAGCTGCTATGACACAACACCCTAGACCGGGTGGCTTATAAACAACAGAATTGATTTCACACAGTCACGAGGTTGGGAAATTCACAATCAAGGCACTGGCAGGTTGAGTGTCTGGCGAGGGCTCACTTCCTGGTCTACAGACAGCTGTATGCTCACTGTGCCCTCCTCACATGGCAAAAGGGGTAAGGGAGCTCTCTGCGGCCTCTTTCATAAGGGCACAAATCCCATTCTTCCATCATGACCTAATCACTTCCCAAAGGCCCCACCTTTTAATACCATCACCTTGGGGGTTAAGATTCTAACATAGGAATTTTATGGGGACACAAACATTCAGTCCTTGGTAGGAGGCTTTCCATCCATATGTCCATCCAACCATCCATCATTCATTGATGTGTGTCTAACATGTACCATCACTGTGGTTTAGATACAGATGGCACAGTGTGGTGGGGGAGATGGAGATGTGACAAAATGCAACCCTGTGGAGTAAGTTCTATGGCTGATGCACTTTCACCATATAGCTGGAGACACATGGGAAAAGGCTCCATAGGGAAGGAGAGGGGGGCTCTGGAGGGCTCCACAGAGGCTATGAAGCTTGAGCCAGGTCTTATAGGATAATTAAACATCATGGAATCTTTGTTCTTGGGTGTCTTTAAAAATAAATATAGGTGCAAGTTGTTGGTTTGCATGAATTTAAAAATAAATACATAAGAATAAGAATAAAATGTAGGGAAAAATTCAGGTATCGTCCGGGCCAAAGGCAGGGGCTGGAGAGGAAGCCTCAGAGCGATCCTCTGCATCTCCAGGGTGAATCTTGGAGGGCGTGTGCACACCTATTGCACACATGGCTGGAGGATGTGGTTTCTGGTGCCCCTTGGGGAGCAGGAAGCGGAGAAGGACTGGAGAACAGGAGACTTTGCTCAATCTTCTCAGGCTTCCTCTGTCCCTAGGTCCAAGCAGAGAGAGAGAGAGAAAAGCCTGGGGCTCACAGAAGATGGATATGTTTTTTTGAAGGAGAGTGACAGGCTAATGGCATGGAGAGTAGCAGGAACGATTTGGGCAGATATTCCTTCCTCATCTCCCATCCACAGCTCCGTCTCAGGAGACAGGGGCCAGTGACCTGGCTGGCCAACAGACTGGCAGTGGTCAGAAGTGATTTTCCTCTCCTACTATCTCTGTCCGCCCTCCAGAGGCAGGGCCTGGTGTGGAGGAGGGAGGATCTGGGTAGTTTGCTTCTCCCTGAGAAGCAGGTATAAAGGCAGGCCTGGGCCCAAGGAGGAGTAGAGGCAAAGAATTGCTAACCTTCTGCTCCTTTTGGTGTGGTTCAGAAGTCATTGGACTAGGAGGACAAAGACTTAATCAAAGAGGGTAACCGGGGTCATTGTTCACCTGATTGCTCAGCTCTAGCGAGCAAATGTAGACATGGGAAGGCAGAGAGGAGAGGAAGGGGGAGGGAACTCATACTCAGTGCTGTTCCTCCCGTAAGGCAGGGGGTCACTGCAAGTGTTAAAGCGGACAATCCCTAGACCTGGTGTTAGAGTAGCATTTTCAAACTTAAAAAATATATTTTAGGCCGGGTGTGGTGGTTCACACCTGTAATCCTAGCACTTTGGGAGGCTGAGGCAAGTGAATCATGAGGTCAGGAGTTCAAGACCAGCCTGACCATTATGGTAAAACCCCGTCTCTACTAAAAATACAAAAAAAAAAAAAAAAAAAAAAAATAGCCAGGCTTGGTGATAGTCCCAGCTACTTGGGAGGCTGAGGCAGGAGAATCGCTTGAACCCAGGAGGTGGAGGTTGCAAGCCGAGATCTCACCACTGCACTCCAGCCTGGGAGATAGAGGGAGACTCTGTCTCAATAAATAAATACATAAATACATAAATAAATAAAATACATTTTAATGCCCAGTGGATCTGAAGTTCATTCAGTTCCCCCAGGAGCCCTGCAAGAAGACATTCTTACCAGTTAGCCCTCTTTACAGATGGAAACACTGTGACACAGAGGGATTCATCTGACAAAAGTTGCATAGCTAGCAAGACTTGAGGGCATCACTCAGGCTTTGAAGTCTTCTGGCTCCAAAGCCCACGTGATTTGGAACCACACCAGGCCCAGCCCTTAGGAGGTTCTGGGAATCTGAAGCCTTCCTTGGGTTCTGCAGGAAGCCCTGGTGGGGAGGAACCGGAAATGTGTGCTTCCTTCATCCTAGGTGGTACAGTACAAGGTGATCCAGAACATGCGAGAGGCACGCCCTCAGCAAGTGCACAAAGGAAAACTAAATGTTTACATTTAGTTTTAACTGTACCAGGTATGTATAGTTACATTTTAAAAATCCACATAGTACTGATAAAGCCTAAGTGTTCCCTTTCTCACTCCTTCCCAGCTCCCTTCCTAGTGGTGACTAGGGAATGGCTGAGGACTCACAGACAGCTGCCTATGCATTTTACATACACATACAAATAGAAACATGTAGGATCTTTTGTTTGTTTTTTATGTAAATGTTAAAATATGGTACATATGGTTTGCAATTTGCTCTTTTCACTTAAAAATATGACTTGGAGACATTTCAATTTCACTCCCTATAGATCTGCCTCATTTTTATCTGCTAAATCGTATTCTATTATGTATGTATATATTTACATTTGTATACACATATGTTTGTATATATCTTTAATTAACTGTTTTCTCCTCTTGGACATTTGAGTCACATTTTGTCACTACTAGAAACAATATAACAAAGAACATCTTTGTCAGGGCTTTTCTGTAAATATAAAGGAGTATTTCTCTAGGATAGATGTGAAATGAAATTCCTGGCAGAATTTGTTGAGTAATGGTATATTTAATTTGAACAAATACTCTTTGCCAATTTGTAATCCCAACAGTGTATCAAACTTCCCATTTCTCCACATTCCCTGGAACCCTGGTTATTACCAATATTATAATTTTTACAAAAATAAAATACTTTATTTGATCTGAATTTCCCTAAATTTTAGTAAGCGTTTTGAAACTGACTAAAAACTACGTATACTCACTGCTTATTTCTGCATCCTCTTCTATGAATTGCTTGTTCATATTTTTGCCTATTCTTATCATTTTGTAGAAACTCTTTCTATATCCTGGATATTGATTTATATGTGTTGTGCATGTTTCAACTATTTCTCCCAGTCGGTAAATTATTTTTCAATTGTTCTTATAGGGTTTTTGTTTGTTTGTTTGTTTTGGTTAGACAGGAACAATTAATTTTGACAGTCAATTTATCCATTTCTTCCTATATGGGTTTATGTGTGTGTGTGTCCTCCCTCAGGTCTTCTTTAGCCCAAAGTTATAAGTATATTTTCTTCTAACATTTTTATAGTGTTCACCTCTCTTATGTAGGTCTTTAGTCAATTTGAAATGTATTTTGTGTATGGTGGGAAGTAGGCCCCAAATGTATTTTTTTCCAAGTAGATAGCTTTGGTTCCATTATTGGTGGCCCACTTCCTGTTCATTCCTCCCTTCACTATATTTCAATTTAGGCTTTCACCTTGTGCCCATTTAGCCCTCAGGCTTTAGAGCTGGGCTTTATTGGTTTAAAGGTAATCCCATATACCTCACCTAAACATTAGAGCATGGCATGAAGTTGGTCATGGTGCTTAGTTCAGGATCAGCGCATGACCCAGTTAGGGTGAGGGCAACTTTACTGAGTGCATCTGGGAAAAGTATTTTGCTTACTGCTAAAAGATGATCCCTTACTGCTAAAAGAGGGGAGACTCCTTCCTTCCTTTGGACATGATGCTTTGTAGACATGGATCCAGGAGCTGACATGGTTTTTTTGCCACTATGAGGGAAGTCCGCCTGAGGGGGAGGCTGATATAAAGGGAGGGTCCTGGATATATGCATGCAACTTCAAGGGGTGGAGCCAGGGACATGGATTAGGGCAGCCTGGAAGCCTTGCTACCTCCCTATCTGTGTTGGCCTTCCTTACATGAGCAATGTATTTTCTTCTTATTAAAGCCTGGTTGAATTGAGTTCTCTGTTATGGGCAGCAGGCAGCAGTGACTAAACTGATATAACAAGTAATTGCTCCTGCGCTATCTATAGATGATCCAACCCTTGGCCATTAACTAGAAATGCTATCATTTACTCCTGTACACACATGATCTGTTTCTTATCTGTTTGTCTATTCTTAGGCTAACATCTTGCTGTTTTAATGACCATGGTTAATGTAGTTGTAATATATTTTATGCTTGTTGGGTAAATCCCTCTTCATCATACTTCTCTTTCAACAACTGCCTGGCTATTCTTGGTCCCTTTCTCTTCCAGATGAATTTAAATTACCTGTATTTTCATAAAATTTTTCTGGGATTTAGACAGAGGGTACTTTGAATCTGGGGAGAATTTATATCTTTACAATGTGGAGATTTCCCATCTAGGATTATTAGATGTCTCACCATTTATTCAGATCCTCTTATGTGATACTCACTAGAGTTTTATAGGTTTTTCTATAAAAGTCTTGTTCATATTTTATTGGGTTTATTCTTTGGGACCTTAAAGGCATTTGTTGTTATTGTTTGTTCTTTGTTTACTTTTGAATGGTATCTATTTTTAATTGGTGGCATGGAGGGAAGCTTTGAGTCTTGGTTGTTGCTCTGATAACTCTACCACTGCGCTGGAATCTTATTATCTGACAGTCTGTCATTTCATTCCGCTGGATTTCATAGAAGATGATCATATAATCTGAAAATAATAGTTTTCTCTTCCATCCTTCTTTTTCTTCTCTTAAATTGTGCTGGATAGGAGGGGCATTGCTATATTGTTTCCAGACAGAATGGGAAATGTTTCTAAGATTTTTCTGAATGTTATATAATTAAGACAGCTTAATTTTCCTTCCTGCTTTGTTGAGGCATTTTTTTAAATGGAAAAAATATATAGAATTTTATCAAATATTTTTTGATGTGTAGTGACATAACCATGTAGAATTTTCCCTTATCAGCCAGTGACCTGTATTAATATATTTTACAATGTTGAATCAGCCTGTGTTACTGGGATAAAGTAATCCCTGGCTCAACCCTCAAAGTTTCCTGCCCAGCTGGGGCCCTCTCTTTACATCAGCCTCCCCCTCAGGTGGGCTTCCCTCATGGTGGCAAAAAAAGCCATGGCAGGTCCTAGATCTACATTTACAAACTGGTTATGTGATTCTGTTCTTTTAATGCACTGCTTGTTTTAATATGCTGCTATTCTCTTGTGGATCTGGATAGCTGTATTCAAATGGGGGGATGAGTCTGTGGTTTTGCTTTTGGACCCTCCTTGTCTGGTTCTTCTGCCTCACTGGTCACTGTTTCTCAGTCCCTTATGCTGGCCCCTGACCCAGCCCGCACTGGGGCTCAGGCCTCTGCCTCTTCTCCTCTCTCTCCCCAGTCCCAGGTAGTCTACCCCAGACCCGTGGTTTTTATAGCATCTAAATGCCAACAGCTCCGAGTTGCCTCACTCAGCCCAGTTCTTGCTCCCAAATTCCAGACCATGCATATCTACTCAACCAGGATTCCCACTTTCCCCTCTCAAAGCTGCTTCACCAGTCTTTTCCCAGCTCTGTAAACAGCAACACCATCCTTAGTTGCTCAGGCCCTGCAGCCTTGGAATCAGTCTTAACTACTCTTCTCTTGTCTTTCATATCTCACATCCAACCCATCAACAAATCCTTTGGTTTCCCTTTCAATAGATGGCCAGTTGTGTGACCCCTCAGGACCTCCAGTCAGTCCAAGCTATCGCTTCTTCCCTCAGCTGCTGCAGTAGCTTCTAACAGTGTCTCCCATTTCTGCCCTTGCTGTCCTTCTGCTTATTAGCATGGAGTTGTGGTTCCTGTTCCCTGAATCTGGGCCACTCTTCTGACCATGCAGGCCTCCATGCAACTTCCCAAACATGCCCAGTGTGTCTCAGCCTCAGAGCCTTTGCACTTGGCTCTTTCCTCCCCCCGGATCTCTGTTTCTTCTGGCCTTTGCACAAAAGATTTCTTACATGCCTGTAATCCCAGCGCTTTGGCAGTCTGAGGATTGCTTGAGGCCATGAATCTGAGACCATCCTGGGCAACAAAGGGAGATCCCTGTCTCTACATAAATGATAATAATTAGACAGGCATAGTGGTGCACACCTGTGGTCCTAGCTACCTAGGAGACTGAGGCAGGAGAATTGCTCGAGCCCAGGAATTCAAGACTGCAGTGAGCCATGATTGCACCACTGCACTCCAGCCTGGGACAGAGCGAGACCCTGTCTTAAAAAAAAAAAAAAGAAAAAAAAATTCCTATCTGAAGATCTTCCCCAGCTACCTTGCATACGACTATAATCCTCACGTCCAGCACTCCCTATGTGCCACAGCTCCTATCAGACAGCCATCTGCAGACTGCTGGCCTCTTGTGGGGCCAGCACCTGCTCCTTCTCTTGCCCCTCCAGGCCCATGGGGAGGGAGGGCCCTGCTATCACCCTGTTCTTTTCCCCATAGCACTTATCTCTGTTTGACATTACTGTGTATCCATTTGTTCATTGTTGCCTGTCTCCTCCAACTAGACCAGAACCTCCATGAAGGCAGAGACCTGCCTGTTTTGTGTGCTGTTGTGTCTCCAGCACCAGAAACCATGGCTGTAGCTGGTTGTTCAATGAATATTTGTTGAATTAAAGAACGGTTTTTCTCTTCCAGTTATGGGTTGACGTTAATGCCAAAGAATGTCACTTGTGTGTACATGTGAATATTTACACTTTAAAACCATTTGTAATGAAAACAGAAAGATAATTATGCTTTTTTCCCCACAGAGGCAAAATCCGAAGTCCAGAAAGCCTAAGGCATTTCTTAAGATCAGGAGCCAGTTGATGGTCAAGCTGGGCTAGAATCTATTCCCAGTGTAGACCTGAGGGACTTTCAGAGTGCCAGAGGCAAGGGAGCTGTCGGAGCTGGAAGCTTGGACTGGGTGAGCTAAACAGATCCTACGACCCATCCTCTTTTACCTCCTGTCTTACTTTCTTGGAGATAAGCAATTAGACAGAAGACATTAGTGAGAGCATGGCCATACAAATTGGCTTTGTCATCAGCTGTTGACTTTGGGCACTTGTGAAAGGAGTCACTCCCATCTCCTGCATGCTGGCCACCTGCTGCTTACCTCTCTAGGTCTACTCTCCACCTGTTCTGCCCCCAGCCCCTACACCCAAGGCTTCCCCAACTAGATGGCATCAGTGAGCTCCCTTGCTCTCTGGTTTCTGTTTGGGTTGGGCCAGTGGGCAGCACCTAGAAAATACTGGGGGAGAGAAAAACAGGAAAACTGGGGACTTATTGCCCTAATTCTTTCCCTACAGTTTCACACAAGCTGGTGGCATCCCTGCATCCAGGGCCATGGCGCCTGTCAGACAGCCCTCCCCAGACCTCCCAGCCCTCTCCAGATACCTCCCCTGCTGGTCTCTGTAGGGCCAGTACCTGGTTCTCCTCTTGCCTCTCTAGGCCCACAGGGAGGTAAGGGCCCTGCTATTGCCAGGCAAGGACATGGCACTACCCTTGGCTGGTTTCCTCAGACTCCACCCACACCTTTGTAAACATTTCTAAACTCTCTTCATAGTGTAGGGTGTGAGTGTGTCATTGTTCCCTAGGGTCCCTGTCTGCCACCATGGATCAATAAGGGAGCCTATGTGGCTGGTGCAGTCTGGGTACAAAGCAAGGGGCTTCCCAAATGTTCATTCCTCTTCTTCCCAACTAGAAGAACAGAAAGGAACTGTCAAAAGATGTAACCCTGAAGATAAGCTCTCAGTGGGGGATCCCGGCCCTGTGGCAAACATAAGCATCTGCAGATCACAGATGTCCCTCTTTGTTTTCATCATTTCCTGCAGGGCCATCATCCATGGGGCGACCCAATCAGACAACGCCAGTGCTGGTGGCTCCTGAGCACTGTGACTGGTCTTAGAGCATGAGGTGCGTGGTGAGGGTGCCAGGTGGGAGGTAGGCAGGGGAGAATGGGAGGACTTCCTACAAACCTGCTCCTCAACTTTTCTGTCTTTTAGCACCTCTGGTCCTCTTGGCCTCCCTGGGCCATGACCAGGCGGAGACACAGCTGCCCCTCCCCCCTCTGCCAGCAGCCTGCAGCCTCCGTCCATGCCCTGGGCTGGCAGCGGGAGAAAGGGCTGTCAGATCGCATCATGTCAGTGCTCCAGCTAGAACTCCAGCCAGGCCGAGTGACCTTGTAGGTTTTGAGGAGCATGGGCAGCTGGGAAACAGAGGAATGGACTGGCCAAATTTGTACCATCTTCCCAGCTGGAGGGAGGTGGAAGCCGGGCCTCTCCTGAGCTCCAGCTCCTCTGTCTAACAGTTGCTGTTTGGGTCTGTCCCTTCAGCAGCCTGGCTGCAGCTGGGAGTGAGGTTAGACTTTAGCATGGCTTTTCTGATTCTGCAAGTTCTGAGGAATTCATTATCAAGGAAAGGGGATTTTTTTCTCTAGGGTAAAGAAGGTTCTAGCTCCTCTTGGGGCCCGTGTTCTCTGATGAGAGGCTGAAAAACCACAATTCACCTCTACCAAGCACTTTGGAGTTGTAAATGCATGATCTCTCTGGAGCTTCACAATACACCCATAAGGCAGGAATATTTAGCTGTTTTTACTACAGTGGAGGAACCAGAAGCCTAGGGATGGTTACATGAACTGTCCACGCCAATGCCACTGGACACCAGCAGAGAGGGGAACCAAAGCCCACCGGCTGACTCCATAACCGGATGAAGAGTTCCCCGAAGTTATTTCAAATATTAGATAATTTCTTTGCCTTTCTCTTCCTCCCTCCCTCCAGCTCATTGATTGTGGGTAGCCTAGAAAACAAAGTCAAGATTTTGGCTTAATCTCACGGAGATCAGCTTCCTGAAAAAGGTGGGATGAAGGCAGTGCCGCAGGGAGGAACCTGACCGCGGTGACTGTTGGAGAGTAGTCAGGACATGCCCTAGGGTAGTCTTTGACCCTCATGAAGGACCCTTCCCCAGCTCTTGGCCTTTGTCCCTTGCCAAGTCATCTTCCTTGTCCCCATTGCTTTGCTGTCTTGGCAGTAGAAAGGATTTCAGTTTGATTTTGGGAAGAACCTCCCTGCTCTCCCTTTAAGAAGTATCTTGGACAGGTTCCTATTCTTTCAGGGAGACCACAGTGTGGTCAGGTTGTATTTCCTGCCATTGTGTTTGGGTTGAGCCTGTTCCACTCCTGTCTTTTGTTTTTGCTTTTCCCACTAATCATCTGTAGGCCTCCCTGATGCAGAGCGATCACCCCATGGAGCATGGCCCCGAAGCCGAGGGGTGCAGTGAAGGCCGTGTTCGGGGTCGATGGTGACATAATCTTGAAAAAGCTCCATCTGTCATCTCTGGCCTTTTACTGTTGTAACAGCACTTATGGTCCCAGCCAACTGCTGAGGAATCTGTCTGTGGTTTAATTAGCCTATAACTTCAGCCTCCCCCACCATGCAAGAAAGCAATAAACAGCTTCCGTCCTCTTAGAGGGACTGGACAGTCACAGCAGGGGGAGATCCACGGGGCTTGAGGCCAACAAGGTCTTTGAGGACAAATGAAGGACTTGGGAACCCACAGGGAGGGCTCTTGGCTCATACCTCTCTCTCTGCTTGGGCCATGGGAGGCCAGCCAGCGGACCTCAAAGGAAAAAGAGCAAAAGTTACAAAACAACCCTTCATGTTTACAGAGAGTCTCTCATACATCAAGAGCTAAGACAAGATCTCAGTAGGAACCACTGTGGACCTTGGTTTCCTCTTATATAAATGAGGCCATTGGGCTCAAGGACTCCAGAAGTCTCTTCTCCGACCAGACTTTCTGTGGGTTCCATCATCCTAACAGAATTCTGGTGATGTGATGACACCTGGAGCTGGTGTCATTAATCTCATCTTGTAGTTAAGAATGCCAAGGAGTAGAGAGGGAAGTGACGTGCCACAGCTCATTCAGAGTCCTGCTAGAGCCAGGCCTAGACCCTGGCGAGGTGGGTGGTGGAAGGCGATGGACCCTGATATCTGTCTTTTTAGCTCAAGGAGATGGAGGTGGGAGGATGGGAGCCAGAGACCCTGTGGCTCTTCCCTTGATCCATTTTAAGGAAGGGTCCACCCTATTGCTCTGCAAGAGGGGGAGGTTGGGGAGCTTATCTGGGGATAGTGGGGCATCTGGTCCCCACGTGTGCAGACCAGGATCCATGCCTAAGTGCCTCCACTAGCATAACTGCTCCAAGAACATGGTCTATTTTGTTTCCTGCAGTATCCCCAGTGCCTAGAACAGTGTCTGGAGTAAGGTAGTATTCAAGTAATGCTTGTCACTGAATGACTGAGAGACAAGTCTAGGCCTCCACGATACCAGGGCCCCCATTCCCCATGTCATGATCCTCTCTGCAAGGCCAGACACACAAGCAGTGTGAGCATTGCCAGCGGGGCACTGGATTTCAAGATTCTGAGAAAATCCTCCTCTGCATGGCTCCCCACGTTTTTTCTGGTTGCATCTGAGCACCCCCTGACTTTCCACCCCTTTCCCTCACCTCACCCAGTCCCCTCAGAGTATGTGATGGATGTCCTGCCAGGAACGGAAGGTTCGATCTGGATTTCCAATCTCCTCTGGATGCACCACCGCCAAAATACGATACACAATTACAGGGACATGATACATCAGTGATCACTGAGAGAAAGAAGCCCCTTTTAGGCAGCAAAGCCAATGGCTGGTGTCTAAACTTATGGCTACATTCAGCTCAGAGTTTCTCTAGTCCCCGGGCAGGAGGTGAACAGTCTCCAACACCCCAGACCCACCCTACCTCTGGGAATCCTTCCAGGATCCACAGCCTCAGCTCCCTCTCTACCTCTCCCATGTAGCTACCACCATCTGTCCCTTGGGGTTCTCTCCCTACTAGCCTAGCTATAGCAGAGGACACAGTCTCCCAGCACCTGCTCTGTGCTGCCTTCCAAAGCATGCACAAGGCCCTTTTCCTTCCAAGGGACTGTCTACTGGGCTCTTTAGGGAGCAGAGTGGGGAGTGATAGAGATCCCACAAGACAAGAGACAATCGTGTGGGCTGCCACCTGGACCTGAGAGCCACCATCATCCCTGGCCTTCACTTCTTGCCTCCGCAGTCACCACTGTCTGCCCTGCTAACCACTGGTTTGTCTTTCACCCCTGATGCCCCAAGGCCTGGAAACACAATCTGGGCAGCACAGGAAATGCAACTGCTCTCCCTGTCTCTAGGGTCGGACCAGCTCTCCATGGCCTCCTGGCTGGGCCTCATCTGTCTGCACAGGGTACACCAAAGAGAGGATCACGCTTCCTCCTCAGAGTTTTGAAAGCTGGGATTCAGGGTCAGGATCTGTAAATTCTTGAAATTAAGTGACAACTTGGTGTCTGTGGGTGTCTGCACTTTTTCTGGAAAGAGGTTTTCATAGTCTTTGGATTCTCAAAGTCCTTTAGACCAAAAAAAAAGGTTGCCTGTGCCTACGAGGGTGGTGATTAAGAGCAGAGTGGGTATGGGGGTTGAGCTTGCTGAAATAGTAAATAGGAGTTTGGAAGTTTGTTTTATTGCCTTAAGCCTGGAATCACATTTTCTTTGCATGTGGATGAGTCTGCTTTTCTGGTTTGCCAAAGAGGTTGACCATTGGTGTCCAGGTACATACACAGAGTTAGCCCACCCCAGACCACAGCATAAACCCAGGGTATAATTCAGCCCCAGAACAACCCCCAGGGCAGAGGTCAAACACCTTTAAAGCAGAGCCCAAGTGCTATTGCAGCCACCCATCCTGAACACTCAGTGCACAGCCGACAGACAGCTGGACACCAGACTGAGTGAATTCGGGCCTAGGCCGAGAGTCCCTCAGAACACAGCCCCTTCCCTCAAACCTTTGGAGTATTGGAAGAGACACCACTGAGGCCTGCTCCCAGCTACCCGGTGAGGACTCCAGGCTTGTGATCAGGCCTCCAATCTCTGCAGATTCCAGCAACATGACTGTGAGCTTGCTTGCCTCACTGAGAAAACACACAGGCCTGGAGACCAAGAAGCAGGCGGGAGGTAGGTGATAAATACCACAGCCCCTCAGCCTGCTGAGACCGTATGATCTTTGTTGAATTACCTAATCTACTTGGCTAATTATGCCCATTTTCCCTTCTCTCTTTCTCGCTTACTTTTCCTTCCTCGTCACAATGTGGTACTTCAGAAACTCTCTCAGAGGAATTTCAAGGAGCTGGCTGGGTCTCTATGGAGCACATTGCATTATCTCATTACAATCTCGCCTGGTGATCGGATTCCGTTAGCTGACTCTCTTTATTAGCAGGCAAAAGCAAACTTATGAAATACCTTTAAACCTGGATTTCCTTAACAATCTATCATTGGGGAACTGACAGCTCTCGCTCGCTTCCCTCTGCCAGAAAGAATTAAGATTGTTCCTAATTTAATCTCTCTTCCGCATCGAAGGCGGATATTTGTGTTTCAGCAGCAAAGTTGTATTAAAGGCTCTTGGGTCAGAGGCTTTGGATCATCACAGAATAACTCTGGTAGATGTCTGTGTGCCTTTGTGCAGATGGGGCTGGCCCTGGCTTCAGGGAGCCTGGGCAGAGGCTCCCAGATGCTGCCCTTGATGAAACTTGCAGCCCTGTGGCCCTGCTGGGAAAAGATAAGCAGGCAGATCTGAGAATCACTGGCTTTGTAGTGTCAGCGTAAGAGTGTTGAGGAATGGCTGAGGCTGTCACAGACACTGTCCATTGTAGAGCTGTCTGGCACGCTGGCCCTCTGGCTTTCTACAGGTCAGAATCACCAGGCTGCTCTTGACAGAGTTCCAGCTGAGCTGCGCCCTGGCTGTACTCCCACAGGCCTGGTGCAGAGATGTTGGTGCCCCTCCCAAGTCCCCTTTGCTGGACGGGTACAGCCCATTGTCCAGCCCCTGTGTGTGTTGGCCACGGAAGCTCCCAGCTGACCCTTCTCACCTTAGCTGAGTAGGAGCTGCCTGCCATCAGAGGCTAGCTACACACCCTCTCAGTTCCCTTGCCCTAAGCAAACGGCTGATGACCAACTGACAGACAGCAGAGAAAAAAGACCAGCCCCCTTGCCTCAAGGTGAGCCTGACCTTGTGGTGTCATTTGTGCTCCTGAGCTCCCAGTGGGACGAGAATGAAGCTGATTTTGGGCCCAGACCATATCCTTATTTCCTTCCTTCTCCCAATTCTCTCCTGAGAACGCTTCCCCAGTGACACCGTCACGAGTGTCCACTTCTGGGGCATGGCTGCATTTCGGCTGCTTGGGCTCCTGGGCTCTGATATGCCTCCCTCTGGGTCAGATTGGGCATGGAGGGACTTGCTGTGGACAGTCGAGGCTGGTGCTACCCTGTGGTCAGCCATGAGCAGTAGCCTGGCCCCAAAACTACTTCCTAAGGACCTAGCACTTCCTGAGAACGCCTCTACCCTCACCCACCATGGAAAAGTTTGGCTATGGGTGCCTGCTGGGGACACCCCCTGCCCCCACCTTTCTTGTGGAGCACATAAGCCATTCTCCAAGACTGCTCTGAACCATGGCCTCTTAGACGCACATCACCCCAGCCAGGGCTATGGAGCCTGATGTGGTGCTCCCAGCAAAGCATATCACGTCCCCTCCAGGCGCTCTGCACAGAGATTTGGGTGGCTGCAAAGGAGGGGGAAAGAGCTGTATTGGAAAATCCTATTATCTAGCCAGGCCCCCATTGATAGCCCATGCATGAAACCAATTTACTAAGTGTGAGTCAAATGCCTCCGAGGACCGCCTGTTCTTTTGGGAGCCCAGCAATCACCCTGCCCACGGGCCTCCGCAGACGCAGTGCCATCCACGTTCCGTCCACTGAAAAGCTCTGCTCAGAGATGTCAGTCAGTGCTCTGGGCCAGCCGCCCCCCTGCTCTGCTGGATGTCAGGAGAATGTATTACTGCGAGAGAAGAGAAACACTCTGAATGGAGCATGATTATTTTCAGATCTCCATTTTGCTGATAGCTTGAGCAAGCCCAAGTGAGACTCCTTGGGTTGCAGAAGTTTTCTGAAGGTCATATTGTCTGTCCAACTTCTGTCGCCGGGTACAGGCAGGGGCAAGGAGGCTCCGACCAGAGTTGTCAATGGAGCAAGGCACTTAACCTCCTCTGAGCCTGGGCTTCCTTTTCCATAAAAGGAAAATGCCCTGCAGAGGGCTATAAGGCCTCCATGAGCTGAGGCACGCAGAAGTGTCCAGCATACAGTAGGCTCTCCATAAATGTTTATTATCATTTTGCCTGAACCACAATAGTTTCTACAAGGGCCCCAGGAAGGAGATACTTCTGTTTTCTTTGTAGAATAATCTTACTTGTCTGAGCCTGTTTAATAGTCAAGAAAGTTCTTTGATCTATCCTAAGTGTCTCTTATGGAAAAAGAACTTATTATTCTGGTCTCAAAAGGGACCTGTGACTACTAGCTAACACTGACCAAGTACTGCCTGTGTGCCAGGCACTGTGCTGAGTGTTTCACACACACATGGAACTCTTTAAGCCTCACTACATCTCTGGGTGCTGGATACTGTTATTCTATCTGTTTTACAGATGGAGAAACTGACAAACAGAAATTGACCCAAATCACACAGCTAGTAAGAAGAGAGGGGATACAAGTAAGATGTAGAAGATGTGAACCAAGGGACACTAGGAGATGCTTATCTCAAATTCAGTCACCCAGTGTGTGAGCATTTCCCTTTTTCTGGGACCAGAGTCGGGGACTTTCTGCTCTGCTTCATCTAGGGAAGCTGCACCTGGAGAAGTGGATCCACCCTCTCCCCACACCTTTGTCCCCCTCCTCCCAGGTCCTCATATCAGATTCGAACAGAAATTGGGCCACTCCATGTTTGACATTAGCCTCCTTAAATGCCCCAGCAGGCTGAGGAGAGCCTCCGGGATAGGAACCGACTTGGGCCTTCAAATCTCACCTTCCTGCCCAAAAACTGGGGCTCAGTCCACTAGGCCATTTTCATCCAACAGGTCAAGAAGGGCATTGCCAAGGCTTCTCTTCCCCAGATCTCCTGCTTCTAGGTGTCCTATTTCTCAGTGGACAGTGTCCATCCAGCCAACTACAGAAGATCGTCCTCCATTCCCCAGGGACAAGAGTTCTAATCCCTTCTAGGGGCAATGAGAGTGAGCTCTAGGCCTTAACGTGAAGGATCCTGGAGGTCACACAGAACACAGCGATGACATGTGTGGGCTCTTGAGTCAAGTCAATGTTCGTATATGCTGGGACCTCAATTTCCTCATCTGTAAAATGGGGAGTTAGGGGGATTTAATGTATACAGTGCATCTAAAATAGGTTAAATGAACTTTGGCTTTTACAGTGGCCAGACCCAAAATTACCCTAAGCCTTTGCTGTTTGGATCACCCAATTTGTCCATTGGAAAGTTCACTTTTTTTTTTTTGAGATACAGTCTCACTTTGTCATCCAGGCTGGACTGCAGGGTTGCTCACAGGCCAACAACCCGCTCCACTAGTTGGAATCACCTGGGGGCTTTCAAGAATCCCAATGCCTGGGGTCCTACCCAGAAATTCTCATTTTGATTGGAATGAGGTGTGGCCTGGGCACTGAGATTTTTAAAGGCTCCGGGCCACATTAATGTTCAGCCAAGTTTGAGAACCACTGGAATCCACAGGCACATAGAGACAGCAATGGCTCCAGATTCTGGCTTTGTAACAGTGTCTCCATCACCTCAAATGCTGTCCTCAACTTCCCCAAATAGTTTTAGCATACCTTACATCAAAAGAAAAGATTTATTATGAGATTATCTGGGAAGATATTGAGAAATTAGGCAAAGAATGAAAGGTATAGTATCGAATTCCTTTATGATAATTAAGTCTGTAATTAATTGTACTCAACTGCAGGTCGATGTCTCTAGAGGGTGGAGTTGAAGGTCAGTTGATCAGTGGTCTGAAGCAACTTACCACTCTATATCCTTGAGGCCTAGGAAAACCACAGGCTTCTGGAAAACTTTTTACTTTGAAATAATTATAGATTCACAGGAAGTTACAAAAATAGTAAGAAGAGGCCCCACATGCCCTTCACCCAGTCTCTCCCAGTGGTAACGTTTCATATAACTATATTCAATATAAAAACTAGGAAGTTAAGATGGATGCAATACACAGACCTTATTAAAATTCCAGACTTTTTCTTCACCTTTGATTTATTGGTTTTCATTCATTCATTCATTCAAAAACCTTTATGGAGCCACCGGCATAATGGTTATCAAAGTGTGGCCTGCAGAGAACCTACATCAGATTCACCTGAGAAACTTACTAAAAATGCAAATTCCTAAGCCCCAATCTCAGAGCTACTGAGTCAGACCACATCAGGGTGGTGCTGGGGAGTCACTGTTTTTAACACATTTTCCAGGTGATTCTTAGGTTGACAAAAGTTAGAAAGCCACTAAACCACTGCCCATCAGGTGTGGCCTCAGCACAAGAAATGCACTTATGAAAGACTGGTTGCTGCCATCACCAGAGAATGGATACAAATAGCAACAACAGGGCTGGAATCAAGCCATGAACAAACAGTAAGACACTAGGGAAATATTTAATCTCCTGGGTTGAATGCGGAAGAGTTTTGGAGGTTGAGCATATTAGAGTTGGGTTTTGATGGGTACATAGGAGTTGTTTGATAGTTGGGCAATAGAATAAGATCTCAACCATAGCTTTCATATCTGGTCTCCCTCTACCTTTGAAGCAAAATTTCTGAGATGTAATCTCCTTAATGGCAAGGAGTCATGGAGTCCTATTCATTTGTGTGTCCCCAACACTTGGTACACTGAAGGGGCTCGATAAACATTTGACGAATGAAAGCAGGAGAACCATGTTGGCTGATGGGCTGGTTGGCTACATGCAGAGTGGAAGGATGGTGGGGAATGGTTGGCTGGAGAGATAAATGGGTAAATGAGTGCCTATGTGCCATGGAGGCAAGGAGAGCTTGGCTTGGAGAGGGTGGATTCCTGGCTATAAGAGACTCTAGCAGATTTTTTCCCAAGGCCTCAAGGGAGGAGCTAGAACCCATTGTGAGAAAATGCAGCAGGGCTCTATGTACAACATTCCCTTCCTATACAGTTAAGCCCCAAACACTTTGAGGTCCCATGGAGCCAGCTAACTGAATTTGAGCTAAGTGGCCTACGAAAAGAAAAAGACATTTACCCCAAAAGTCCTCTTGTGTTCTCTTCATAAGTGTATTAATTTTATAATGCCAAAGATAGAACTGTAAACTCTTCTTCTTAAAGGATCGTGGCCAGAACTCTTCCTGCTGAGGAGCGCTGAGATGCACGGCTCTATTTGACAAGCAAGGCTTGCGAAGTTCACTCCTGCTGGGGGCTGGCCCTGGAAGGCGCAGAGGAAACCTGTTTGCTCTTCCTTTTCTGCCTCTCCCTTGCTGGGCCTGGGAAGTGGTGAGGACTTCCTCCAGGTTTCTACACCAGATCAGAAGATCCTGGGAAGGGCTTCTAAAACCTGGCATTCTCTTCAAACATGGGCTGGGGTGTAGGGCATGTCTGCCTGGAGGCAGAGGACTGGTTGGGGGAAATGTCCTGCTGGAGGAGGTCAAAGTGTGGTCTTTGGTGGGCCACCTGCAACTTAGCCATGGAGGGTGCTTCTAAAGATGGAGATGACCAGCCCTCATCTTCAGTCCTGCTGAATCAGACCTTCGAGTTGCAGAAACCTCAAATCTGTTTTTTTTTTTAATGTTTCTCAAGTAGGCATGCTGAAATTTGAGAATTATGCTATGAGGAAATTGTCTCCCTAAGACTGTATCTAAACGGTCCCACCTCCAGCTGACAGTGATAGGAGGCAGCTGAGGTTTATTTTTTATTTCTTCTATTTCGGTCCCCCTAAACACTAAGAGGCAGCTGAGGTTTAAAGGCAAGGATGCTGGTAGTGAGGCTTGAATGCCCCTTAACCTTTATAAGACTATTTATTCATCAATAAAATTGGGGTTAATAACCTCTATCTCAGAGGGCTGTGTGCAGATTAAAGGGAGGTTCCAAGCATAGTGCCTGGTGCCCAGGGATCCCTTAATGTTCACTGAGATTGGGCCAGGCATAAAAAGAAGTGTTGGTCCCAATGCCTGTGTGTAAGGGCTGAAAGAAGTAGAATAAACTGAAAGAAATTTACACTGTGGCCCCTTGAAATGTGTAATCTATGTTACACTTGTTTTCAACTTCCCAGCTGAGCTCTTTTTATGGATTCTTTTCTGTAAGTGTACATAACAACATAAAGCCTTTAGGCCAAATCTGTCTCACTTGACCTTAAGCTGCCCACTTGACATTTTTAATGAAACATTTTGTTTTACTTAACGATTTCATGTACTTAGTCTAGTAAGGCCTTATCCCCTACCAGTAAAGAGCTTGCCAAGCTTTGTGGATAGGTGAAAATCTGCATTCCTTCTCTGATGGTGTACCTGCAGGAAAAGAGAGACAAAGGAAGTTTTAACAGTTTATTTGAATTTAAAAAGCATGAGCCATCTGAAGAGTCTGGGTTGCAAACTTTGCAAGACAGACTGACTGTATGATGTAAGGGGACACTCTCCAATGGTTTATTTTCTTCGTCCTTGTGCCCGTCCCATTGCTGGGTGGTGAACATTTGTCGAAGAAACTCATTCAAATGCTTTCTCACCACTGAGAGGCCCAATGTGTTGGATACCCTGTGATTCATTATATTATTTTCTTCCTGAAGAAATCTGAACACAGAGAACTTGAAGCTGCAGGGGAGAACATTGCCGATTTGTTCTAGGACATGTAGATATTCAGACTCAATCGGGACAGGAGGATTGAGCAGATGACAACTGGAGACTGCTCATTTCCCATCGATGAAATGCCCTCAGCTCAGTAGAATCCCCTATTTTAGAGAATTGCAGAGCTATTTGCTGGAAATAAAGTGACAGCTTCAGAAGTGATTCAGATTTGGATGAACATGAAGGTTTAGGTTTTCAGGTCATCATCTGGTGTCCAATGGCAGGAACATTCTGAAATGCCAAAGTTAATCACTGTGGCTCCCACGGTAACCCCTGAATTTGTAGCTCCAAATGCGTTGCTCTGAGGCCCACCTTTGGGTAAGTGAGTTCTAGGAAAGTATCTTCTTATACCTGCAGGCAGAAATCATGTGTGCCCCAGCTAAAGTCCACAGGTCTTTTAAAGAATTTCAGGCGTTATGTTCTTACTCATAAGTGGGAGTTGAACAATGAGAACAAATGGACACAAGGAGGGGAGCAACACACACCAGGACCTTTTTGTGGGGGTGAAGTATGAGGGAAGGGAACTTAGAGGATGGGTCAATAGGTACAGCAAACCGCCATGGCA